>CM034238.1:43848166-44104039 GCA_019916065.1 Vitellaria paradoxa
TTTTCAATTTATTTGGATAAAATTTTATCACATATTACTTTTATATTAACTTTTTGTGCATGTACTTTTTTGTTATCCAAACACCCCAATATGATCTAACATCCAAGATACCAAAAGTTTATAAAAGTAATACAAAGTAAAAACAAAAGGAGTAGGGAATCAGAATCTGTCACCCAAAATATCTATAAGCAGTGTCATCTCATAACCCTGCAACCAAATCCATAAGGTTGTGAGCACAAGAAATATGTGTGCTTACCATGCAATAAAAAGCACACAAGCATGTTCTATCACGTCACTAATTGTGCATGATTCACAAAGCATATAATAGAATGCAATAATGTTATAATAACATCTCGACATTAACAACAAATAAATTAAAGATTAAGAGTCTTTGTCTCAGTTATCCATTAATGTCTTAACACTTTAATAAATATTAACCTAATTTCCTATCGACATCATATCCATTACACTCTTAATATCATTGCTACATTATAATATTAAACTCAAGATTAACTTAAATCGTCATATTTTAATTCAATACATACAACGACTAGTAATTACTTATGCCTAAAAGCACAAAAAAATAATTTGACGTGTAAATAAATCAAATTTAAGTTTATAAACTAAACTTACAGAAAATCTGTAAAAATAACCTATAAAAATAAAAATTATTAATTAAAGAGATTAAGATATTCATATAGTGTTAAATAAAGGTTTAAATTTTTATTATTCATTACAAATATTATCATATTTTTTTAATTATTAATTTAAAAATTTTTATATAAAAAGTATTTGAAAAAATATGGGAAGAATGAGAAAGTATGTTTTGATACGAAGTGACCTATAAAACAATCAAAAGTTAAGAAAGAAATAAGTAATCTCGACTATTAAATAAATTTAATGATTGAAAATATATAAATGTCAAATCAATAAAATATATTATTATATTCATGCAACTTACGCGCGCATAACATGCATCCAATATAGGTACTTACAATCTATGGCCCACCGTGCCGGGATGCACTACACATCATATATGGTGGTACAATGTCTCGCTCGGTGAACCGAGACGTACTCTCAAATATCCATATCATTTGATCACATACCCAGAATACCAGATTTACAATGTCGTTTCGTGAGACCTAAAAGGAGGAATGAATTGGGTTTTAACTATTTACAAAATTTAAAATCAATACAATTAAAACCCATAATTTGAACGATAAATAATTAAATAATCACAAAACATAATTTAAAGAGTCGTGGAAGAGAAAACAAACATTGAAATTTAGGTTTAGTTTGGGAACAAATTTAGCTAACTTTTTTTAGTTAGATAGTAGCTAGTTAAAAAAAAAAAAAAAAAAACTAACTAAATTTGTGTTTGAGAAGGAAAAAAAAAGTGACTTTTTTTGAGGTAGCTAACTTATTTTTGTTAATTTGACAGTTTTACTCTTAAAAGTTTAAAAAAAGATTAAAATGTAAGAGAGTAAATTTGACCAAGTACTGTTGAAATAATCATTAGCTTGACTAATGGCTACCAATGCTAAACAGAGCCTTATAGTGGTTTGGTTCCCTTGAACCTACATCCAGTCCCCAAGACTGATCCCTTGAGTATTTTTATTAACTTTTTTAATAAAGATTACAAATTATTTGGGTACTATTCAGTATATTTATTTTGAGTTCATTTTCTATTTTACATTTTTGAAAATAATGAAAACAGTTTGAAACATATTTAATTACATGTGTTTTCAAAATCTGTTTTAGAAAATAGAAAATAAATTCACGCATGAAATATAAAATGATAAAAATTTGTTTTGAGTGTTTTTAACTCAAAACAAGGAAAATCTCTAAACACAAAAAATAAAAAATGTCAAAACAACTGCGTTTTTTATTTTGTATTTTAGGATTTTCAAAACATAAATATATAAAATAGAAAATAGAAAATAAAAAATAAAAGATAGAAATGTAAATCAAATGCCACTTTAGCTTTCCGAGTGTTAGCAATTTAAGTGTTTTTCCTCAAAAGAATATGTAAACTTTAATTCGAGTGCTTTTTACTCCCAGACTTCTCCCAAATGTTTTTTTACAAGAATACTCAAAACTTAAACCTAAATACAATATGTAAGAGTATACCCCAACCCTAACAAAAAAAATGATTCTCAATTGAGTAGAATGAAGAACAATACTCTAGGTTGGTTTGGGTACCAAAAACTAGTTTTTGTCTTATATTTTTTATCGCAATTTATTTTTTTTAGAAGTAATATGTTTTAAGTGCATTAATTGCATTCATAAAAAATTAAAAAATTCATGTCTATTTGAAGAAAAGCAAAAAATAAAAGATAAAAAACTAACTTTTTCATTACTTTTTAACAAACATGATTTTTTCAAAATTTTGGATTTTTTAAGAAAGCGATCAATACGCCTAAAATAGTTTACAAAAAAATTTAAATTTTGGTAAAAAAAGTCATAAAAAACAAAAATGAGCCAACAAAACCAAAAGTTAATTTTAGTAGTCAAATGGAGTCTTTATCTCAAAAAATTGTTACATATATTAAGAATAAAAGATGCAAATAAGCTAGAGTTTGCACAAAATAGTAATAATAATAATAGATTTTGAGCTCATCTTTATAGGGTCTAAATCTTCAATTTTATAGATGAAAATATTAACCGTTGCTTGATTTATGGTTCCAAAAAGCATTATAGCCATTGTATGATTTGGATCATCAATCCCTTAATTTGATTGCAATAATGTCAACATTTATGTCTTTGTTGTCAACAGTTTTGCTTGATATATTCAATCTAGATTATTATGGACTTTTAGGTGTTAGACATTTTTTCAGCTCAGTAGCAGCACTTTCAAGAGTAAATTCAAATTCGGATTTTTGTTTTGCTCTGGAGCAAACACTTTATATTTCGGTGTTGATATTTGACTTGACATATTTAGGACTCGTTTGACAACGCTGTCATTTTTTTATTATTATATTTTTATTGTTGTTTTCTATTTTTTATTTTTTGTTGCCGTTTATTTTTTTTAAATGAAAACCGAAACTGCATTTGGAAATGTAATAGAAAATATTTAATTTTATTAGGTTTAAAAAATTAATAGAACTTAATAAAATATATTTTATATTAATTTAATTATTTATTAAAATCATTTAATTCAATAAATATAAAATATATTAAATTATATTATTTATTAAAAATAATTTAATAAAATATATTTTATATTAAATAAATAATTAAATTAGATTATTTATTAAATTAAATTATTTATTTTTAAATTAATTAAATTATTTATTAAAATAATTTAATAAATATATTTTATATAAATTAAATTAATTAAATCATAAACAATTTAATTTAATTATGATATTTATTTAAAATAATTTAATAATAATTATTAAATTAAATTAAAAATTATGAAATTTAATTATTAATTATTAATTATTTTATATAAATTAATTTAATTATTAAATTAAATAAATTATTTATGATATTTATTTTAGATAATTTATCAATAATTAATTATTAAATTAAATTAATTAATTTAGTTTTATTATTTATTAAACATAATTTATATTAATTTATCTAATTAATTTAATTTATTAATTTAATTATATTATTTATTAAAATAACTTATTTTAATAAAATATTTGAATAAAATAATTATTTTATGTAATATAACAAAAATAGACAAAGTTTTAAAATTGACAAAATATTGGCAATGGAAAAGAAACTAGAGTAAAAATACCTTTTTTCTGTTTACGTTTTTCTATTTATGTTTTCATTTTTCTTGGAAATAAGAAAACGTAAACAGGTTTATCAAACATGTTTCTGTTATGAGTTTACAAAATTTTAAAAACATAAACAGAAAAATAGAAAATAAAAATGTTACCAAATAATGTCTTTAATGTTCTAAACCTCCAACTAAAATAATTATAGCATCAATAATTAATATACATTTAATGAAAATTCTTCACATCAATTACTATATTTGTTTTATTATCATCAAAATCAACATTATAATTACATTATACATATAATGCTAACAAATTCCAACAAAGGATATTTATATTTTTTATTAGTGTTTCTTATTCAATTAACAAAGAAAAAAATGACCAAAAAATTCAGTTCATTTGATTCTACTGAATATACTTAAGCCTAGTTTATGTGCTTATTTGAAGTGTCAAATTTTGACATAAAATAAAAAATAGACAAATTTTAGATTGTTGTGTATTTAGTGTGTTTTTCGAAAAGTATGAAAAAAATTAGAGAAAATTAATAAAAATTGATAATAATTGGCAAAAGTTAAAAAAAAATTTGAGATTTTTGGTGTAAAAAAATTAAAAAAGTTACAAATTTTTTTTTATCAAATTCAGCAACTATAAATGCGAATTGTTATTCGTTGTACTGATATTATATTCAAAAATTTTGTTAAGCATTAATGCTTTTTCAGTTTTTAGAAAAATACTTTTAGTTGAGAAAATATTCTTCAAATAGTGCTTTTAAATGAATTTTTTTAACTGAGAAAACACTATTTAAAATAATGTTTTTAAAAAGGTAATTTTTAAAAGTATAATTTTAAAGAATGCTTTCAATTTAATTATAATTTTTACAGATGAAAATGTATATATTGTATATTGTATGTAAATACGATTACTGTACATAGAATACATAGGATTTTTTTCTCCTAATTTTTTTGATTTTTAAAATTGATGAGTTAATTATTGAAATTGTTAGGTTAAAATTGTTGGGAAAAAAGTTGGGTTAAACTATTTTCAGCCCCACGAAAAAAAATTTGTTGGGTTAAAATTGTTTTTTTTCATATTTTACAAATTGTTGGGTTCTATCTTTCTTTCTTTCTTTCTTCTTTTTTTTTTTTGACAAATTCTCTTGTGGCCTTTAAGAAGTTCTAAAAGGACTCCCTTTAACGCAAGGTAAATCTTTACAATATTTAATTTTAAAGTTAATTCTGAAATATAAAATTAGAACAATACATGTCTCAATTAGTTGTTAATTATTTATTTGAATTTTTTTCCAATTAAATTCTAATATTTCTTTGATACTCTCAGATAAACTATTGTGTATTATTTAACATGTAATTTTCAATTTTTTTAACAGAATTTGTTGTATCTCATTTTTTTTAATTTATAAATTTAGTGAATTAAGTTATGATATTCTTATTTAAAATTTTTTCTAATGGACTATTTTCTGAAATTGCTCTTTTCAAAAGTATGTACTCTATATTAAATGTAAGTGGATGAATATATTGTTTATAATTGTTTTCAAAAATTTTTAGTATTTTCTCAACTTGAATTTTTTATTTCTAATTTTATGTAAATATTTATTATAAAAATATATTAGTACTATAGTATTTTAGTGAAATTTACATAAGTAAAAGCAAAATATTTAAATCTTTCATTCTAATTAAATTCAACAAGATGAATTTAATTTTTAATTTCTAACAATTAGGTAAAGATTATAATTATATTGAAAATCTTTTTTGAAATAGTACTTTTAAAAAACATATTTCAAAATAGTGTTTTTAAAAAATGCTATCTGAAAGGGTGTTTTTAAACGTACTATTTGAAAGATTGCTTCTCAGCTAACAGTATTTTCACAAAAACTAAAAAGCACCAGCATATAACCAAAATTTGCTTAAAATATCTGCACAAAAAAAAAAATTATAAATACACACCCAATAATAAATTTCATTTGTATTAAAAAAGGGTAAATCACATCTACCACTCCTTAACATTTAGGTAATTACACTTAACATTTACAAATTTTAAAAATTATGTTTACCTATGTTATTCTAAAATGTTAACATTGACTTTCTTCGGATAAAATCAGTAATTAAAACTTAGTATAAAATGTCAAACTAACTAATTAAAATTTTAGATATTTTTCTTATATTAGACATTTTGTTAAATTTTTAACAAAAATTCTAAAAAATTTTATATTTTTACATATTTATGGAGATCCTAAAAGCTAATCACAATGTGAAAGACTGGGGATAAAATAGAAAAGAGTCTGGAATTTTAGTTATTTTAATTAAGTTTTAACAGTTAATTTTATTAAAGGGGATCAATATTTATAATATTTTAAAATAAAAATTATAAGTGTAATTTTTAAATGTTATAAATACGAAGTATAATTATCTAAATTTTAAGGAAAGGGTGATGTAATTTAAAAAAAAAAAAAAAAAACGCATTCCGTCAGGTGTCGTGCCCGGTGAAAACGTCCGGTAAAAAAAAGATAAATAAAAAGCAAATTGATTTTTGAGAAACTATTGGGCCGTTATTTTAATTATGAGAAACATTAGCGGGACCATTGTAATTTCCGTCTTACACATGCATCGCACCCCAAACCGCGCCTCTTCAGGAAGGTTCGATTAGACAATCTTATGAAAGTTCAATTTCGCTCACAATTTCAGAAACCTAACCCTAATTCCTCAATCGCATACATTTCGATCGCGGAGAAGAGAGGAGAGAGAAGGAAAGATGTCTCACTTCGGGAGGGCTGGTCCGCCAGATATCACTGACACATACTCGCTTCTCGTCCTCAACATCACTTTCCGTAAGTCTCTCCAATTTCCCTTCCTTCGTGTTTGGTTTTCTCAATGGATCGATGTTTAACTTCCCGTTGCTGATGGGTTTCTCTCTCTTTCTCTGGAGATAGGTACAACGGCAGATGATCTGTTCCCGTATTTTGACAAGTACGGCAAAGTGGTTGACATCTTCATTCCCAGAGATCGCAGGTATTTTTCTATTGCCGTTTGATACTTGTACACTGTTTGATTGTTGAGAAAATCATAGAAAGGGAAAAGAAAAGGCTGAATGGACTATTAGCATCGTTGTATTTTATCCGTGATAGTGAAAAAAAATATGGTCGTCTAGAAAACTAAACTCTGTAGGTCAGCCTAACAAGTAGTTTTGTTGGGTTTGTTGAATTTTGATTCCTATGGGGTATGTATACTAGTTTGGGAGTTATTTATCAATTTGTGGTTATGTAGTAGAGGCGACCGTCACTTGTGTGCGATTGAAAAATAAAAATTTGTTGGATAACTTATAATAGTGTAAGACGGCCGTCTCTTGTACCAATACTCGTCCTGGATTGTGATAGTGTTCTTTGTGATAGTGTTCTTCTGTTTTATCTGTTGTTGTTTGTTTTACTGGAAAATGAGCACAGTTTTTACTTTTTATTTTTTTACTATTATTTATTCCATCAACTGTTGTGTGTTTAGCATTAAATTATTTATGGGTGATTCTAGTTTTGATTTGTTTTCTTTTCCATGTTGTTAGAACTGGTGAGTCGCGAGGGTTTGCATTTGTTCGTTATAATTACCAGGATGAAGCTCAAAAGGCCGTTGACAGGCTTGATGGTATATCTATTTTTCTTAATGCATTTCCCCCTCTTTCTTATTCTCACTCAATTGCGCGCGCGCGTGCGGGCACACACACATCATGTCTAACTGTATATACTTACCCAAAACAAAAAAGTCTAACTGTATATGTTTTATTTTTATTTTTCTTTTTTTCCTGATTATTTGTCGTCTGGCTTAGTTAGACATTCTGTGGATAACATAAAAGTTTCTATGAAATTTAACATCATTATTTTGAAGTGAGTACTGATTGTCTTCGGCCTGCTTGTGCTTTAGGGTATTGTAATTTATAGGAAAGTCTAGACTTTTTTTTTTGGGGGGGGGGAGGCAATTTATTTTTGTTAATTCCTGAAAATTTATGAGTCTATTACATGGATATTGGGTAATAACTCTTTTACCAGTTCTTTGTCCAGCAGAAGGGAGAGAAAAAAAAAAGGGAAATGGACTCGTAGTTTTTTGTGTCCTGTAGACATTCAGATAGGAAGATAATTGTTCTTTTTGTAGGTCAGAAGGATTTCTTTTGTGGTGTCATTCAGTTAATGGCTCTGATTTACTAGATTTTGAAGAATTTATAGCATAATGAACTGTCTTCTTGATTCAATATAACTTTAGGTCTGAGAAAAAAATTTGCTTTTGAAGCTAACTAAGGAAATTTGAAATGGAAACTAAGGACCTTGGTCTGCATCGCATACAATATTATATGTTGATTCTGATTTTTTTGAATTGGAGGCTAATACAAAAGTTTTTGTAGATATTATCAGGGATTATTTGCAGATATTGATACTCTTGTTTTGATTGTGGTCACAACATCAATTTTCAGGGAGAGTTGTTGATGGTAGAGAAATTATGGTTCAGTTTGCAAAGTACGGGCCAAATGCAGAGCGGATGTAAGTGTACAATATTTACAACTGATATGGTCTTTGATGACTTGGAATACTGCCTTATACCCCAAGAGTGGGTATATATTTTACATCTGTAATTAGAAATATAGAATTATGAAAAGTTCTGTTCATTGCTAATGCCACATTTACGTAATGGTTAATGTTTACTGAGTTTTTTCTTTTTATAGCTCTTTTAATCTCATGTTTTTTAAAACTCTACTTGCTTGTGTATGTTTTTTTTTTTATTTGTCCTCACTCCACCTTGTCTTTGTTGGTCATTCTCTACAGTGGTATTGTTTGTTTTTCTATAATAATGTGTTTTCCTTCAATATTATTTCAGTCACAAAGGAAGGATCAGTGAACCAGTTGTAAGAACCAGAGGCAGGTCAAGAAGCCGCAGCCCTCGGCGGAGGTAAATTTTTTTTGGATCGAACATTTTTCTTGTGATATTGACTATTCTATTAGATTGTGTGTCATATCATTCCCGTCGATATGAACAAAGGCATGGTTGTTTCTCGTGATAGTGAATGCCTATCCTATTGTAGCATTACATTATTGCATTCAATCATGTGTCGCAATGTGCTTGTTTATGTCATCTTAGTGAACATGCCATTTCCTTTGCGTTTATTGTGATAGTAAACATCAAAAGAAAAGCTTTGGCTTATGTTAGTGACTCTGTGTTTGTGGTTGCTAGCTTGTATTGGTAGTTTTGTACAATATTGTGATTTTGATTTTGTCTTATTAGAAACTTATGAACATGTAATATTTTAATTAATATATTATTATTAGTTTATATGCGAAATTGTTGTTGATTTGAAAATTTGTGCATGTGTTTTTTTTATTGTATTTTGCACTATAATTACATTTATTGATTTTCAATTGTTATCATTTGCCTTTCGGGTCTTACATGTATAGTTGGACCCACTGTTCGTGCCCAAATTGACCAACTCAAGATCAGGTTTTGGTTACTTATAAGATCGGTTCTATAGTATGATCAGTTTGTTTTTGGGTCTAAAATTGGAACAAACAAAAATCAGTCTGGTTTTGGGTCTGATATGGGCCTGATCCAGGCCTTGTGCATAATTCGTATGCATGTATACATGAATTGTTGTCATGGTTAATGGTGAGGATATTGGTGAAAAATTCCTGGACTTTTTTCTCCTTGAAATTAGAGTTTGGGTCATTGAGTTAGCTTCGTGTGGTCATGTCTTCATGGACTTGGTATTCCACTGTAATTTAAATTGTGATGCCTGTGCTTGTAAATTTTGGTTTCTTAATGTGACTTGAGAGGTTGGGTCATGATAAATTTTGACTTTTGAACAAGTTATTGATGTTCATTTGGAGTTAATGGATTTGCTCCTTCCCCCCCCCCCTTTCTTTTCTTTTTTTTTTTCTTATTCTTCTTCTTCTTTTTGTCTGGATGCAACTTTCATGCATAACAATTGATGCTAAACTTCTTCAGGTACCGAGATGATTATTATAGAGAGAGGGATTATTACAGGAGGAGGAGTCGCAGCCGGAGTTATGATAGGTATGACCGTGACAGGTACCGTGGAAGGGGGGAGAGATTACCGCCGTCGTAGCAGGAGCCGTAGTGCAAGTCTTGATTATGATAGAGGCCGTGGCAGAGGTCGGTATGATGATGACCGGCAGCGGAGCAGGAGTCGATCATTTGAAAGGTTTTAACTATTCTAGTTTTATGCCTTAAGGTCATGAGTTTCTCCTGCTCTGCACTATGATTGATATGGTGTTCTCTCGTATTTCTTGCAGTGCCTCTCCCCCTCGACGTTCCCCTAGTTTGTCCCCTCGTAGGACACACTCACCTTTGGGTGAGAGTCCTGACCGGCGCAGCCTTGATGAACGATCTCCAACCCCTCGAAGTGTTTCACCACGAGGTCGGTCTGCTGGTTCTCGAAGTCCTTCCCCTCGTAATTCAGACATTGATGTGAGTTCTCTGGGTGGGATAACATGTTCTAATGTTTTTGGTTTTGTTTTGTTTAGCTTACTCTTATCCACATGCCTATGCACTTTCTAACTTGTTATGTTGGATTTTTTATTGTTATAGGAGTGATGTAGAAGGATGGTTAAGAGGTGGAAGATTCAATATCAAGGGATTGCCAGTCACCGTGTTGCTATTGTTGGGAAGCTTTGGCTGTCATGAATGTTCTAATCAGAGTTCTTATTCCTAGTTTGGTAGGATTAGTCTTCCTGAAGTTTAATTATTTCAATACCAAACTCAGTGCATACTTCATTTACTTTGGTATCTAGGTATTTTGTGTGGAGCTTTTTCTTTGAGAACTGGGTATGGTCTGGACAATTTAGTAAGTAGTTTGTGGGTTGGTATTTTACTATCCATTGTGGTCGTACTTCCCCCCCCCCCCCCCCAAAAAAAAATCTAGTTGAGTTGTGGTTTCATTATCTAATTATATGAATGATGTAAGTTCCCGGGTAGGCTGGCTTCTATTTGCTTCTGTTTTCACCTCTATAATACCCTTCAACATTGAGGAGAAGGGGGGGGATTCATGGGTTTGCATTTTTGTTTCTATGTACCATTCAGTTATTATATTACTAATTGTAGATCAAATAATGGGTTTTATAGTTATGTTCGGGGAAAGATTGAATGGGGTCGTTGGCCGTGATGATGATCTTGTGGCTGTTGATGCTGTTTATATTGCATACATAAATGATCGTCATTTTGGTGCTGGTTATGAATAGCAGTATGCTGGTTGCAGTGGACAGTATTTTAGTGTTTTTTCCATGTAATGATTGATTGGTAAGGTTTTATTGTTCTGTTCCTTCACTTTTGAAAATCTTTTGTCCTTTTGGTTTCTGATGTTGGCCTGGTTATCCTCCATGGCCATGAAAATAGAATTTGTTGCTGTGGTGGTCTAAGAAAGGTGGCTGAAACACGTGTTGCTGATGCTGCTATGAGATGCACTCGTTAGTTGTACTGAACCCTGATATGCTTGCCTGAACCTTGCAGCTGTGTGAGAAGATTTAGGGTAACGATTTGGTTGCTTATTTTGTTTGGGCATTTCATTGAAGTTATCCATTTTTAACATCAAACTGAGGTAACTTGACTTGTGTTGCATCTTCTAATGAGATAGCACTCGGGCTCGTGGCTGTAGCTGTGAAGTGGTAGCTGATGTCTTTTCTGTTGTTCGGTATGGGTTTGTGTGTGTAGCTTTGAGGTGATGGTGAATGCATTTCCGCTGAGCTTGTTGCCTTGTGGATTGGGGAGGTTGGATCGAATTTGGCCCCATCAGTTTCTATATGATGGCTGGTTGGAAGGCTACCTTTAATTTATAACTGCTAAGCTAATCACTGATTGACTTTTTGGAATTTTAACAATTCTTATAGGTGTAAGTTGGACCCATCAGCTGCGGTAAATTTTATCACCACAGGATGTCATAAGTTTCTGATAGCTGTCATTATTGATGCTCTTGTCGTCCTGGGTTGGGCAACTTTTTACTTTCAGCTTTCTTTTGAGTGATGCCATGCCAAGTCCAACTTTTTTTAGCATTCTTTTTTATCTGATTGTTCTCCTGCATGTTGTCATCTGTTGCAACAGTGCTCGCTCCCCCCCCCCCCCAAAAACAGTGTGTTAGAATTGAATATGTGATTATCTGCTTAATGTGTCTTGCTGACAATTATGTGCTTAAAGTTTCTTGCTAAATTATATATTCGTGTATAATTTACCGTCACGAGGGGTTTTTTCTTCTTTTTTTAGGGAAGTTTACAAGGCACTGGCCGTTGTTTTTTCTGTGGGATCTTATTTATAGTTGCTCTCTGTTGATAATGTTTTAGTTCAAGTGAGTCGCATCAGTTTCTATATACTTCTCATCTTTTATAATAGAGAGAGAGGAATGATGGCTGATAAATAAATTCAGATCATCGCCTTTACCTGTACTATTTAGAGTCAATGGACTCTTAAATCTAGAGGGGGATGATATGATACCATTTTGTTGTTGATAATTATTTTTGAAGTTAAAAGTAGGATGATGTTGAAAAAATCTTCAAAATTATCAGTTTCCCTCCCCCGGCTTCCTCTCCGGGGATTGATTGCATATTTGATTTTTTTTTTTGGGGGGGGGGGCCCAAAAGCTGATTTAGTTATTGTGTATTTAAGTGAAACACAGATCGAATCATTTGTTGCACTGGTGATCAAGTCATTATTCCTGTGTGCATTCGAAATTTTCAATTGACGCCCTTTACCCTGTTTGAAATTTTGCCATGCTTTTTTTTTTTTAAATTAATTAATTAATTAATTAATTAATTTTTGTGCTTGTTTCTCTTTCTTTTTGTTTTGTTGTGTTGTGTTGGTGCAATTTCGAATTACGTGGCTCGTAATAGATGGATGTATGCGGACATGATTCTAGGGCGATGCTCTTAATTGCTCTTGTTGATGTTAGATGCCGTGGATTGATGTCGCGGTCCTTTACTTTTTTTTTTTTAATTGGCTGGGACTTTAGAGTAGCTAAAAGCAAATGGGGAAGAAACCAATTTAAATGATTCCGTATGGTTTTGGTACTGGTTTCGGATATTTTAGTTTTGTTTCATTTTCTGATATCGTGTTTGTTAGTTAGTCTTGTTTTGACAATTCAACCGTAAAAAAAAGTAGAAATTCGTGACTTTTGAAAAGTATGTGCTGGTTTAAGATTATGCCCATTGAATTTGTGTTTTGCATCTTATCGTGCCGTTAAATTATTTATTTCTTTCTATGTGCAGAGATATGTCTCTTGTTCAAATAATTTTTAAATATGTAACTCGAACGTATTTTTTGAATTGCAAGTTAGTTGTCAACCCTCCGCAGAAATGTATTTGATGTCGATCTTGAGGGGGGGGGGTGGTTGAAGTGGCATGGAGCCTACCCACCTATGGGCAGTTCTACCGGAAATTTCTTTTCATATGAGATTGTTGAAATTTTGTTAATGAAGCCACTTAGTGTGAGACCGACAATTCTATTCGTATTTAGGGTTTTGTAAATGGGCTTGGTGTTATAATAGATCAGAGAGGCTGGAGGCTCTCTCTCTCTCTCTCAGAGCCTCTCTCTCTCTCTCTCTGTACAATTTAATTGAAAAATTTACATGATTCACAAGGGCCATAGCCCTTAATGTTCAAGGATAGCTCCGTCATTTGTTAAAACGAATTTCAAATGGTATCGTGGCCTATTTGTTAAGATTATAAAATTTTGATTTTTTATAATTTTTGTTTTGGTGGTGTTAAGCATCACTTGTAGAAAAGTTGGATGTGGTAAAATTTTGTAAAATTAAAAAAGAGGAATTTGGGGAAATTGGAGAGTTGAAAAAAGTTTGTTTTTTTCAATGCATGCCAAAGGCCATATTTGATCGAGGGTTAGACCAAGTCGGGTCTTCGTTGTCTGCCTATAAAAAGGGGGGGGGGTTGGGTTTAGCTGCTTTTGTGTCAAATAATGTTTATGGAATTTTAAGTACTTGGTTTTCACGCCAAGTGTACTAAAGAAAAAATGTTTAAATTTTTTCAGAAAAATACTAATTTAAAAAATTGCATTTCTTCCCTTTGTAGTTTACTTTTAATCCACGTGCACCCTTTGGCTTTATGCTTCTTTTAATGGGTATTTTTGTTTTTCTCATTTGAATATTTAAAACAATTAAGAATTTCACTTCAGTTTCAAATGTGGTGTATATCTTTAATTCAAGTGATTTTTACTCTTGACATTTATGTAACTACGTTCAAAAGTGATATTATTTACCCCTCAAGCGGCGTTTTTTTTTTTTGGGGGCGGGGGTGTTTAGTGGCGTTATCCGAACTTACCGCTATGGTTTTTTTTTTTTTTTTTTAATCTTCATTTATTAAATTCCTTTTATTGTTCTCTTTTGTAGCAAAAGAATGGTAAAACTGAGATATGATACAATGAAAGGCAGGAATTCACTTTTTTTTTTTTTTTAAATCGTTTTTGGAAGTCACGGAAATCTCATGTAGGTGAAAAGGATACGATGAATGTGTGATTAAAGGGAAACTCAAGTACACTTAATTATCATTTATGCAAAATTTGAGGAGTGAACGTATGCAGTCCTGCTTTCATTAAAGTGACTAATAAGTTTCAATTAAATGTCGTTTAAAGGTATCACGGTGACGGAGATGGTAAAGAAGCACGGAAGGTTGGCAGAAAAAAAAAAACCCATGGATCATAAGATACTTTAGTAGCCTCAAACGGGGATTGAACCCCCCCACCTCCATGATGTTTGTTTGGATGACTATCGGACCAAAAGGCCATTGGTTGATATAATAAAATTATTTGCATTCGAATTTATTTATTTGTTTTGGTTGGGGGCATAGGGACTCTCATTCATCTCTACATTTTTTTTTTTCCACAACACAATTAACACTCTTAGAAGTTACAGTTTAAAAAAAAAAATAAATTTTGATTTAAAAAAATATATGATCGAAAAAAAAAATGAAAAAATAAAGTACTTTTTTCCTCCCTATAACCAAACGAAGCATCAAAATATCTCCACACACACACACACACACACACGGATCCAAAAATTTTGTTGAGTAGGGGACAAAATTTAAAAAAAAAAGTAATCATTAAAAATTTTTAAATGACAACTAAATTTCATTGGAGACAATTTATATATTTATATATTAAAAAAATAAAAAAAATTTAAATAAAATATTCAAACTTTAAGCCGTCAATGAGTGAGGACAGTTGCTCCCACTCGCCCCTTCATGGGACACACACATCTATCAATCTAAAAATCATCTACCATCGCGGTCATAACTTATATAGCCTGGAACAACGATTATCATCATCAACAACAATATACCATCCGCGTTAACGATTTTACCACAATCATGTGTAGTGAGCTTAGTTATAACAAAATGAGAATCCCATTTCTTCCTAACCTACTTCGAGGGGCAGATTTTCTGAGAGAACCAGGTATATTTCAGCGTCCAAACCCGTCAACGCATTGAAGAACGTATCTAGAAATTGCACAAAATCTAGTTTCCTATTTAAAAACAGTAAAGACAAGACGGAACTTCATCTGATACTCTCGGGCAAGCAGTGGATCATGCATAAAACTTAACATAACCAAAGGTTAAAAGATCTAAAGAAACAGGCAGTTCCCGGTAAATGCCGGTGACTGCATAACCTATTTTCACACACGGCAGCGTAATTTTCTGACCTGTACACGCAGCAATGCTCATTGCATGCCAGCAAAGTGTCTCCATTAGCTGGCTTCCGACGTGGTCTCCCGAACCTCATCATATGCACCTGTCGCCTCATTATACGAGTACCTGTTTGAGAAAACAAAAATGGTACGGATTGTAAGTTCAAAAGAAACCCACCATCCTTGTGATTGATGATTTTAATCCCAATCGATGAATTGAGGGCTGTTGCTTGAAATGTTTATAATCACAGATAGGAACGATTACAGGTAGGAATGAGTACACCTGTAACATAGCTTTTTGAGAACTACTTATTGGATTTTTTTTTTAATCTTTTTTCCCCCCTTTCAAATCCCATTCTTTAATGATCTGTTTTTGTTAATCTGTTAGAGATCTCACGGTTTATGACATCACAAATAATAAATTTTATGAACTTGCACAACAAGGATGCAAAGAAATTACCACTGTCCCGATGATGCACAACAATACATTCCTGAAGATGGGTCATAATAGTAGCCCAAACTACTGCTGTAGTAGTACCTGGAGGAGAAAAAATTGGATAAACTAATGTTAAGACGTGCTATTTCATTGTGGCCAAATAAATAATGGTGTGCCAAAGAAATTGACACGAACTCGTCTATCAGAACTCATCCCTGGAAATGCACAAGTGTCTCAAGGTGAATTTGACATGGAAAATAGACAAAAACCCAGGTACTGCGTGAAGTGAATATGCAAAAATATATAATTTATAAACAAATCATAGTGATCTACCATCCTATTTTTTTATCCTGAAATGAGTCCATGTATATTTAAGTCCAAAATTAAATGTGGGAAAAGAAAAATATTCTAGTTAAAAGAGATGGACAAAATACATTCTGTTAAGTCCTAAAACAGAACAACACACTATCAAAATCTCTCTCCATGTTTTAAAGAAGAGAGAATCTATTCAAATCCGCAAGGAAAAATGCTAAATCACCAAACCATAAAATTTAAGCTTCCATTCAGTTAGAAATTTCTTATTTGGGATGAGAGAGAGGTTCTTGACAGAATGAAATGTCAAATTGAAGTTGCGCGACCAATATAATAAGCATATGACCATCTAGTGTAACTGGTCTAACTGATCCACCATCGTGGATCCATACTCGTCGGTCTTTCTGAGATGTAAAAGAAACTATATAAAAATGGTACGAGGCACCTTAATAATGTCTAATAAAACAAAACAAATCATAATCATGTTCCTTCACCTCAATGCTGCCTGTGCCTTACATATCTAACAACATAGATTGGGGTCATAGGGACCAAGGTTGGTTTGCACTTGTTACAATATGTCAGAGAATTAACTCAGAAGTATGCCTCAATGCTGCCAGTAGCCCTACATATCTGCCAATATAAATTGGAATCATGCGTGTTGTGGTTTGGGACCAAAGTTCAGCTGCTACAATAATGTCAGGGAATTAACAAACTGCTACTACCTCCCTCGTGAGTCAATGACAGAGAACATGGTGACCGTATCTTCCCCCAGAACGAAATCTTAAGCATCAAATCATAAAGCATCACATCATAGCACACCTGCAAATCTAGTGACTTGCTGGTACCATTTTTTGATGAGGCTAAATCTTTCTGATAGTATTCAAATTACCAACTTCTAATTTTTCCTCTCTTCTTTTCTTTCTGGATTGAAATATGTTATAAGGTCCTTGGTCTTTGTGAAGTTTGAAGAAAGAATCTATTCATACACAATAATGCAGTCCAATATTGATGATTTTAAAGGCTCAAAATTAGCAAACAAGTGGTAGAACACATCAAGGATTAGACACTGCACAAAGAATTTTGCCACATTTAGTAGAATCAGCTTTGCTAAAAAAATAATGGGAATGCGGAGAGGTGGGCAACTCTCTCTCTCTCTTTTTTTTGGGGGGGGGGGGGTAGAGATATGTACCCGGAAGACTCATCATATACATAATCATCATATGAACCTCCATCTGTAAACCAGAGCAATTGCAAGTTATAAGAATATCCAACCCATCAAAAGAATATCTTCACCAGTTAACTAGTTAAGCAAACAATTTAAAGCTTACTTTCAGAAGGCTGACCAACTCTATCATGATTAGGACCAGAAACCAAATTACTCCTTTCTGACGTTGGATTGGAAGAAACATTTTCATCATCTTCGGCAAACATATCAAATGTATCATCACCATTGCTGGATAAATTTTCTGCAGCAGAGACATACAGATTTGAAGAACCCACAGCTATGTCACTGAGTACAGAAGAGGAACCTATAAAATCAGTTCCGCTTGAAATGAGGTCATTGGCCACAGTGGAATGTAACTTTCCTTGGCCCAAATCCAATGAAGTAACCTCCCCTCTTGCCTGCATCAACATTTCATATCCCTCTGTGGACAACAAAAAAGGCAATGAGTAAGAGTCCACACATTTGCAGAATTAATAAGTACATCTTCAGTTCTTCTTTGAGACATATGGGCAGATAAGCAATGTGCATCTCAGAGGGAATGACAGAAGAAAACTATTTCTTCAAAAAATAACATAAAGAACAAAGAAATATGTTACTTAGGAAAGATAATCGGAGGGAAATGTCCTCCCCGCCCACTTCCCCTCTGGCTTGGTTATTAAATGAATCGGGATAGCACTTGGGAAAGGCGCTGGAGAACACAATATACAAACTAACCTGCCTCACGCTCAAACACCTCCCGCTTTTCATCATATACGTCTGCAAGACAAATTTTGCACTGATAAGCATAGTCATATATCCAAAGGCTCAGAATGGAAATATCTGAACAAGATGAAAGAAAGCAATGGTTTCTCATCACACTAATAATATAGTAGGCACCCGACATTTCATAGCATGAATGTCTATATTCAAATAAAATCATGCTTCATAGTTTCAACTACATTTATTCCCAATGAATAAGCCACTTAACTGTAATCACCATTCTCCATCAGCTTCATGGCATCGTCAGTCAGCTGATCAAAGAGAAGTTTTGTTTCTGCAGACATTTTTTCCTTTTTGTTATTCACATTTCCTTTCAGCCTTCTCAAAGCTTGTAAAACCTGTGAAGAGTATTTAAATCAACCTCTATTGTGCATTTGTGCATTGTAAAAACCACAAGTGGGGAAAAAAATACTAAATGGTGTACAGTGTATCCCACATTGAATATATAATGGAGAAAAAATTTATTCAGCAGCAATCAAACCATTTAACAAAAATAGTAATTGATATATGTTAACTTTTGTCAAGAGCAAGCATAATTAAGAGCGATAATACTTCTCCAGAAAGGAAAAAAAAAATTAATTTGGAATATAGGGAATGGATTTCCTGTGTCATCTTAATAACATGGCGGTGCCACACTCCTCCAGTATAGGATTATCTTCCTATTTAGTCAAGGAAAAAGGGGGCCCTTTAAGGAAGAAAGGGAGTTTTGAGCACATAACAAACTAGATTACAGATCTTTCTTCAACTGATCACACACACATTTCTGGGTTAAACCCACATCTTTCTCATCTTTCTCTAAAATGTAAGAAAAACTCTTCAACGAGACATAAAATTTGTTGTTAAACATTTTATTTCGCATAACAACAAATACAGACCAGATACACGTTCACATTGTAGGATATAGAGAACAAAATAGCAAAAACATGAAAATTATACAGATAACCACTGCAAGAAATTTAATGAAAGCGGGAACCTCACTTTTGCTCTCCTTATTTGGCGAATATTCAATCCCCTCCCCCCCCGGTTTTTAGTTTCAGCGTTCCTCAAATGTGCCCACCTTTCATCAATCTTCTGGGGTCGGGGAGAAGCCCGCAGCCGCTACCCATGAGTGCGCACTGGGTGAAACCCGCCCCATGGCCTTAGCCGGCAAAAAAAACATCAGGAGGTAAACCAGCCTAGGCAAGCCTTGGCTGACCGGCTCAGCCGAGAGGGCTATTAAATGGCCCTCCACAATTAGAGGAATGACTGCCCCCAAGAGGAGTCGAACCCGGGACCTATTGGTCCCAAGCCCTTTAGCCTGCCAGCCAAACCAACTTGACTACCCTTTCGGGGCCCACCTTTCATCAATCTTGCCATCATTAATGATGGTTGAGCCATTTTGACATCAGATTTTTGTACACTAGTCACGCATAAATACTATTTTTTATTCTAAAACTATGATTAATTATAAAAGTGATTATCATCGAAGTAAATTCTAGTTTCTATCAGTTAAGATTGAATTCAATTAAAAAATTGATTCTGACTATTGTGATAACATGATATTTATAAAACTAACTTAATGTCAATCCTCTTTTGGGGACACAAAAAAATTGGGGAAAATACATTATTTTTTTTTATAGAAAAGTAAAATAAAGCATCAAAAAGGGATGCCTCTCAAAGACAATAGGATGTAGGTATACATTCATGTAATCTCCAAATTCTCAAGCAAATGCAAAAAATTTATGCAACTCCATTTGTATCCCCTCCAAAGCCCAACTATACAAAAGTGACAAAAAGATGCCTTTTAATCTATACAGTAACGTCTTCCTGTTTCTTTCACCCCAAATAACCCATGCCAGACAAAAACGTAAAGGACTCCACATTTTTCCTCCTCCTTTTGTAACTTTGGCTCCCCACCATGACTTGGAAAACTTGTTGGACCTCCATTAGAAACACCCTATGCATCCCAAAGCATCTCAAGACCAATTCCCACAATTCTTTAGACCACAAGTATTACACAAACAGTCAATTAATATTCTTATTGTCTCTCACGCATAACAATATCTATTCATCACCGAAATACCACTTTTGATGATATTATCTATAGCAAGTGTTCTTCAATAAAGCATACTCTGTATAAAGAAAGCCACCTTAGGTGAGGCTCCATTGTGCCATATGTTCTTCCAAGGGAACCCTTCGTTCTTGTGCCCCACAAAGGCCCAGTAGAATGACCTAACTTCACACTTGCCATTGCTGCAAGCCTTCAATTTCAAACTATTTTCCCCATCGTCTAACTTGGCAGAGTATAATCTAGTGATGAACATGGCCAAACTTTCAACCTTCCAGTCAAAAAGATTTCTTCTTAACTGGGCATCCCAATCTGTAGCACCATACGGATATGGAAAAAATTTTGCAACCGCTCCTCCCCTGTTCTCATCTTGTTCTCACCCATTCACCCAACCACTGATTATGCAAAACCTAACCCAGATCCTATAGCCCACTTCGAAGGATACGAACCTATTGAAACTTAACCAACCGTTCCAGACGTCCTTCCACAGGGTAGGGGCATGCATCTCCTTTATCTCTTTAGTGGTCCACAAACCCCACTCTACCCCATATTTGGTTGCTATCAGAGTCTTCCATAAATTATCTCTCACTGACAAA
The DNA here is from genome assembly GCA_019916065.1 of Vitellaria paradoxa. Classification (NCBI taxonomy): domain Eukaryota; kingdom Viridiplantae; phylum Streptophyta; class Magnoliopsida; order Ericales; family Sapotaceae; genus Vitellaria; species Vitellaria paradoxa. The sequence goes on from CM034238.1 coordinate 43,868,958, forward strand.
CCTCCAAAACCATTTTCCAGAGCGTTTCATTAACCAATGAGAGTCTCCTTATTCCTAGACCTCCCATCTGCAATGACTTAAAATTCAAGTCCCAATCAACCAGGTGACATTTATGCTCCTCCCAAGCCCTTCCTACAAAAACTTCCTCCAAATGCCTTCCAATAATAAAGATAAAAAACAGATATGGAAAGGGAACTTTTCATCAATGTGACTCTACCCCTTAGATAGGTAAGCTCTTTTCCGCCACGATAGTTTTCTCTTAAACTTATCCAATATATTGTCCCATACCCTTACTATCTTAAACTTAACACCCAAAGGTAGCCCAAGATAGGTGGACGGCAAAGAGCAGACTCTACAACCAAAATAGATGCCAAGCTATTCACCTCCTGCACATCTCCCACTAGAATTAGCTCCAACTTCTCCAGATTGACCCTCAATCTTGAAACCACTTCGAAGCACAAAAGGATGTATCTCAAATGACCCAATTGCAATGCCTCAACATCACAAAACATGGAGTTGTCCGCAAACAAGAGATGCAAAATCTTCATGCCAGAATTAGTCGAAGTCCCCGCCTTGAACCATTCCAATAATTCCTTCTCCATCCGCTTGAGTACAAATCCTACTAAAGGCTTCGATGAACAAAATAAATAATAATAGATTCTCCTTGCCTTAATCCTCTAGAAGAGTTGAAGAAGCCCGCAGCAAATCCATAGAAGGAGGAAAAAGGATTTTGACTTATGGAATTCATATAATAGCAAATATGAAAACAACATTTTTCTTGAAAGTTGTAACCTTTTCTCACTGTATGAGAATGTAGACTGATTGATAAAAGGGTATATCTAGATTTTAGAAGCATGATCATAAGATTTGTCAAAAAATGGGGGAAAAAAGAAAGGGGAGGAAAATGAAGATTGGGGCCTAATTAAGAAGATTAATTTGCACGATGCACTGAGTATACCTGCGGTGCAATTATGCATGTGCATGTAAGTGGAGGTCAAGACTCCAGAAAGAAAGTAACAAGGGAGCAAAAACTGGTCAAGTTTGAATAAAAAATATGATCTGACCTCAGCAACTATGCATTAAATTTGAACCAAAAACAAAAACACATTATTTTCCTCCCTAAAAGGAAAAAAATCTATCCCCTCCTAGCAAAATATAATGTAAAGGTATTATCACTCTAAGTCATACTTTACCATCACAGCAAGTATATGCTTTGACAAGGACATACAATATAACGTTTTTTTAGAATAAACAATAAACACAAAATCTGGCATAGAACTCCAGATAACAGATAACTGTGAAAGGGGACCAAAGTATAGTGCTTTTGAGGTGTGATATGCACCAAAATAAATAAAAGTTCTGTTAATATTTCATAAAATACTCAACAGAACCAGGAGGGAGGAAAAAAGTGGAAGTTTACCGTTTCTCCAGGCTCAAGCACATCAGCAATCCGCCTCTTCATTTTTCCAATTTCTTGAGATGAGAGTTCAGGGATACCATCATCTTCATTACTTTTCAGCATAGAAACCTTTCCAGCAAGTTTAGGATCAACCTCGACACTATCAAGCCATGCATCCTGCAGGTAATATCAAATAAAAAAGAAAATGCAAACACATTCCACCATAAAAACTCTTTTCGTTAAAAGAAAAAAAAACATCCAACTCAATACAGTACCTTGATTTCATTGTCATTAGTGTACTCAACAAAATTTCCCTGCTCATCAAAATAGCCTTCTTCCCTCTCCTTATCAAGATTAAACGGGTCCATCTCATTTCCTTCATCATCTTCCACCTCATTATTCTGCCAAAAGTAACTCCTGTCATTGGCTATCTTTTCCCTCGTCTCAATAATAAATCAAAAGCAATTACCTTGACTGAAAAAAGAGCTGCCATTGAAAAAAAAAAAAAGTATACATCATTATAGTCAAATTGGATCAGGAATATTCTTGGTGCCATAGACAAGCGTGAAGTCACAAAAACTTATAAACAGTCAATCAAATTTCCAGGGAACTCAGTCAAGTAACAAAATGTCCCCCCCCCCCGGGGGCAAAAAAAATCTAGATTTAAATAAATTGAACTTCCTTAACATATAGTACCTCCTGGAGTTGAGAACTTAAGACACTACCAGACTTGATCCTGTGCGGAAATGTGTATATCTCATTAATCAACTGAATCCCTTATTGCTCTTTATTACAAACTCAAATTGAAAACTGTATGCAATCAACTGCTGTTCCAATGTCCTATTTAATGACTATCTGGCACTACTACACAATCAACCACACAACAGGTCTAAAGAAAAACCCCAACAATTTTTCCTTTTAACTACCCAAAATAATAGATAAAAATAATACGGTTTCTCTTTCACAAAATTTGGAGTTCCCTAAGGTTAAATTATTTTTCCATAATTTGCCTTAGATGAATTACTTTTGTTTCTCATGCCTATAATTTCCCTAAGATTTATTCTTTTCTGTAGATATGTGCATACCCAAAATTACGTAGTATAGTATCAGCAACAATCTTGCTAAGTCCTTGTTTATGGCTATAAAAATCTTGCCTTTGTCGTTTATACTGAATATTTATCTATCTAAATCGCACATCAAATTTTTAGTACAGTTCTGAAGAAAAAGCAGCAGTACCAAGTCGTTAATAACTAACAAGAACTGAAGATGACCAGAAAATGGATAAACAAACCTCATATTTCACTTCTGCAGTTGATATGTCACTAGGGATTCCTCTATTCTCGTCCCTAAAGAGGTCAGCAGTAATCTTATTCCGCTGCATTGACAATTCTGTCCGCCGCATTGCACGTTGCTTCGCCGCAAGACGGGGATCGGCCTGCCCACTCGTATCATCTTCAGTCAGCTTTGACACATCCAACTTTTCATTACCGGGCCTCACCTTTTTCCCCTTTGGAAACCTCACTCTCTTCTGCCTGTATATAATCAAAAATTTCAGTCTAAGAAAAATACTAAATCCTATAAGAGCAGCTTCAGAATTGTAAACTGCAGACAATACTTCAGCAAACGCCATTTGATTGTCTATAAACATGTGGATGTGGGGAAAAAGAAAAAACAAAATGAAAAAAAAAAAAAATACTTTCTCATTGTTTGAGACCCCTGCGAAACAGTTAGCTTCCTCGCACTATGCCTTCTACAATTATTTAGTTTAGTTTCTCTGAGCAGTGCAGATATATTTTAAGCAGTTTGGGAGTTCAGTCCCCTCCAATATGAGTGTCGGACCTAATAAGAACTTAGCCTTTCAGATTTCCTATTCTCGGTTTTCTCATCAACAAAAATAGTTACCTACTGCTACTTCCTTCTCCTCAGTTATTAGCCAACCAAAGACAAAGTTTAAGAAATTGGAAACTGGAAAACGAACGAGAAAATAAGACAAGAACCTGATAGAATAAAAACGTCAACCCTAGCAAGAGTCTGAACACCAAATCGGATAGAATACAGGGAACAAAGATTGTAGTAGACGAATCTACGATACAAATGCCACAATACCAGCATATACATACATATTTGCAATAATTATAGAACCCGTAAAAGCATACACATATACACAAACACACACACACACAAATAGAGAGAGAGAGAGTTACGCGGGGGGTTTTTCTGAGTCATCGTCGTCCACCGGAAGTGGGCGCTTCAGGTGGGCTCGCGATTGCTTCTCTTCCATGGAGGCACCGAATAGGAATCGTCGCCGGCTACGGCCGAACTAACTCTGGCAACGTCGTCACCGATCTCCTCAGAGAGAGAGAGAGAGAGAGAGAGAGAGACGAATATATAGGAGAGTATGCTACAATACCGAAGCGTGGAATGGCGGCACCAAAAGAAAAGTTAACCCAAGCCGTTGATCGTGTTAGAAAAAATCCAAGCCGTCCATCGCAAGAAAATAAAGTGGGGTTCATGTCATGAGTGGGCTTGGCAAACATTATGGCCCGTTTGGTATTAAGAAAAAAATTTTAAAAAATTACTATAAATATCAAATAACCCCTTTATTTTTAATTTTTCCTTTATTACTAATTTTAAAAAATTTTAATATTTCACTAAAAGAACAAAAATTCTGGAAGTAGATTAACCGAATGTGTAAATTTTTTATACAATTATATTCTTCGTGTCAAAAAGCTTTTAAACAAGTACTATTGTCGCTATTTTTTGTGAATTTTTTTGAATCCGTAGGAATGGATTTGGTAAACCGTTCTCATGGTTTTGCTACTTTTCAAAAAAAAAAAAGGTTAAAATTAACCCCAAACCACATTTTATCTCAATTTATTTTATTTTTTCATACTCCAAATCCAACCTTTCTCCTTTCTCCCATTTTTTTTTTAATCCTATGTGACTTTTTTTTTTTTTACTAAAATTTAAGGTTTATTTGGCATGGTATAAAACGATGAAAATTTCTGTAAATTTTTAAAAATTTTTAAAAATTATTCATTTTTTATTTCATTATATGAATCATGAACTCGTTAATTATCTCAAGCTATCTCACTTTATTTCACTTTTTGTCATTTTAAATGCCTCCTTATTCAACATATTTTCTTATTTTTTCTAATTTAAGGGGCGTTTGAAATAACAAAAAGTAAGATAATTTGTAAGTTTATAATTCGTATAATAAAAAAAAATAATAACTTTTAGAATTTTTAAAAAAATTTTAAAGTTTCTAGCCGTTTGTCATAGCGCTAAACGCACCTTTAACTTTTTTTTTTTAATAAAAATGACACATCAGAAAATTAAAATACAAATTATAAAAAATGATTTTATTATTATTAATTTTTTTTTTGACACTCCATGTATCAAAATAGCTTAAGGATGCCGCAAATAGGGTGGGCTGAGGTTTGATTTGGGGCTTGTGCCCAACCCAGGGTTTGATCTTCTCTTGGCCATTTTGGGCTTCCTACTTCAGGATTGTTTTCAATTGGATCTCTATTACGTTAGCACACATTCCTATTTTTAACAGATTAAATTTGCTGAGCTCAACTACTTTATTCCTTTACGCTGGTGTTCCTTTGCGCTGGTGTTGGAGTGGAAATAAAACAGCTATTCAACTCGATTTGTGTCTAAAATAACTTCAAATTAAACTTAATTTGCAATTTATTTAAATTTAAGTTCGAATTCAAATATACAAAAACTCACAAATTAGCTCGATAAATAATATATTTTTTATTATATTTTTTAAATATTTTATTTATTATATTTTAAACTAAAATAAAATTACTTTAATTTAATCGAATTATTTGCGAACTGAGGTCGAACATAAATTCTTCTTCATCGAGCCGATGCCGAACTCGAATTTATATAAAAGTTTGGATCGAACTCAAACTTGATATAAAAGACTCAAGCCGAAGTCGAACAATTTAAAACTCAATTCAATTCACCTCGTTTCTACTCTTGACAGAAGGTGTTGCTTCTCTACTTCACTCCCAATTTCACTCTCCCACATGTAAAGTCGTTCGCAAGTAAATCTTTCAAAAAAATATAAAATTCTACAAATATCTACAGATACGAATCACGGGATTATAAAACTTAAATTTTTTACTCACTGCACAAAATACGAGATACTAATTGTTACAAATTTATATAAATTTATACAACTTCAAACATACCTGCTAATTTTGGTCGATTGCAGGGGGCATTCTTAGTTGCTTTCAATCTTTATTTATTTAGTTTGATCGACACTTGAACTCAAGGTCGTGCCATTGACTGAAAGTAAACTATCATTTAATTTATCTAAAATTTATGATTAGTCCTATAACCCATGCAGTTTACCTCTTAATTTAAATTCAGTGCATAACCCCATAATTACAATTAATTACGTTAACACACGTTCTTATTTTTAATATACTAAAACATTGAATTGGTTGAGCTTAAGTACTTCAAAAGAAAATATTTACCCAATTTTTAAATTAGATTTATGTTGATATTCAAGTATTTAGAGGTGAGAGAAGGTCACGTCGACACCAAAATTAATAATAACTATTTTTGTTAGCCTAATGTTATTTCATTATAATTTCTTTAAGTAAAATTTAATTTTAATGTACATTATGGATGAAATAAATATAAAAAATTATTATTTAATTTATAATTAAGAATAAGTGAAAATTACCTAATAAAATTTATAACCACTTAAAATTAAAAAAATTTCATGCATCATACATGCCAAGTTGAAATGATGTAATCTCACATTCATCAATACTACGGGGTGTAATCAGTTTATAGCAATTAAATTAAAAAAATTTTACTAGATAATTAAAAATCGAATAACAAACATAGAGACAGATACTAATACCGAATTTTACTTCTTAAATAATCCAAATTGAATAAAAAATTTTATATCAAAATTGAACCAAAAAGTTGGTATTGTTAGTTAATTGATTAAATATTGACTTTCTCACACCAAAGAATGTAATTAGTTCAGTTTCCAAAATTGAATCGATAAAACTTTACTAACCAATACATACTCAATATTAAAATTTTATTAATTGAATATCTAATTTTTATTTCTTAAATAACCAAAATTCAATAAAAAAAATCCTTTACAAAAAATTAATGAAAGTAATTGATTGTGTCGGTAACTGCTTCACTTACCCCCAACAGGACTAACACAGACCAATGAACCATTCTATTCTAAAATAATATACAAAGTTAGAAATTGATTTGGGCTCCGTTTGGCATATAAAAAAACATTGAAAATTTCTATAAATCTCTGTTAATTTTATATCATATCAACTTTTTTCTTTCACTACACGTATTACGAACTCTCAATTTGTCTCACTTTTTCTTACTCCAAACACATCCTTGATGAATAGAAAATTAAGATAAAAATATAACTTACAAAAAAAGAAATTATTAGTTTATTCAACTAAATCATGACTAAACGTGTATAATTTAATTAAAGTAAAAAGATTTTATATACATTAATAAATAAACTCACCACTTTTATTTTACCACTAACAATAACACGTGCCTACGGTACTTTAGACAAAATTAGTATTAAATTTTTTATATAGTTGAAATTTTAGATAAAAAGTTTAAATAAAAAAAATTATGATAATCAATGAATTTTAATTTTTTTTTTTTAAACTTTAAGTACTAGCAAGTGACATATTTTTTAGTCTCACTCTATGCAATTAATTTTTGATAAGTACCATAAAAGAAAATACAAATTATGGTATTTTACTTTAGAAGATTTAACTTCCTAGAAGGCTTAATTGGGCGGAATTTAAATTGGTAGTTTTGATTTGCATATAATCTCCAATTTCGAAATATGGTAAAATTTAAAATGACTGAATTGTCTTCTGAGATAGATAGTAATGGAGTCCACTAAAATAAGGATTGAGCGGGAAGTTAAAAATATAAAAATGATCTCAACCATTGAATGAAAAAAAAAAATCTTACCCATTAAATTTTAGTTTGTGAGAATGACATTTTTCAAAAACCATCTTGTTCTATTATATAAATTGTGAAATTTAACACTAATACAATGTATTGAACTAGTCAATGCCAGTACTTAAAAATATTCAGTTTACATTTAATTTGTATTTGTATTTTTTATTTTTTGTTTTCTATTAAAAAAATTTTGTTTTGAGATTTATATTTCAAAAATATTAAAAATATATTTGGTTTAACATTTTTTATTTTGTGTTTTGAAAATTTTCTTGTTTTAAATTAAAGAAACTTAAACGATTTTTGATCATTTCGTATTTTATGTGTAAACTTATTTTTTTATTTTTTAAAACAAGTTTTAAAAATATGAATGACCAAATATATTTTGAGCTTTTTTTTTCAAAAAATAAAATGAAAAATGGGCGCAAGACAAGTATACTAAATGAATTCTTAATGTTTGGATTTTTAATTTGTAAAAAATAAAAAATAAAATAATATAATTAAATTTATTTATTACTTATTCATAGAAATATATAAAAATAATAATTGAGTTGATATTTTCAGATTATTCTTTTAGCAACTTGCCAAATGGGAATGGAGATTTTGAGAATATAAGAGGGAGAAAAAGAAATCGAGAAAGGGAATAGAATGAGAAGGCTATTACATGTTTGCTTTAAGCAAATAAAGGTTATGTTTGAAATGATTAAAAAAAATAAAATTTTAAAAAATAATAAAAAATTTTAAAAATTATTTATTTTTTATTTTCTGCGTGAATTCAAAGTCACAATTTATCTCATTTTATCGTTTTTTTTTTTTTTTTTTCATTTCAAACGTAATCAAATAATAAGTTTGTTACACGATGATTTCCACGTGGTGGCCATTTATTTGTCAGAAGATATGACAGAGTACTGAAACATTTTGTGAGTGGCGTATCATGTGGGGCCCAATTGCATGCTCCCTTTCTGCCTAAGCAACTTCCGAAGGGTCTACTTGTACCTTCGTTCATGAAAACTTTTTCCCCTTTAAAAAAAATAATAATAATAAATAAAAAATAAACAAATAATCTAAAGTAAAAATAACATAATTACGGACATGCCCTTGGAATTGTTAAAAAATCTTTATCACTGAGATTATACATTTGGTTGTAGCAATAAATTATTATTTATTAATAAATAATTTTAATTTAATTAAATATTTGAATAAAATAAATCATTTTAATATATAACTACTATGTATAAAAATTATTTTAATTTAATAAAATAACTCATCTTTATCATAAATTATTATTTAATACTAAATAATTTTAATAAAATAAATAATTGTAATCATAAATTATTTGCTTAAAATGAATTTTAATTTGAAATAAATATTTAAATAAAATAGGCTATTTTAATAGGATGCAACCAAAATTGTCAAGACGCTTTGTTTATTGCTTAAAATTATTTATATAATAGTGGATATTATATTTTATAGAAGATAATTTTGTTTATGTTATATCATGACTCACTTTCTTCGTGAAAGAATAAGTCATTCTTATACTCTCACACTTTTTGGAGAAAATGGCTTATTCTCTCACGAAGAGATTTAATGGTGAAATTAGTATGATATATTTACCCTTTAAAAGTGTAACCAAATAATAGAATGGAATGCTTATACTTATTCCACCTTCATTCTATCCATCCAAATGCAACCCAATGGAAATAAAAGATTTGCACATTATATACTAAAACTAATGCACGCTTATAGACATTTTAGGTCAATTTCATTAGGTCTGTCCAATTGTCTTTTTTTTTTTTTTTTTTCCTTTAGGATTTGGAATTAATCTTATAGGTTCAAGCTTGGCTTAGTCACTTAAAATACTAAAAGTATATATTTTTATATATGATATGTATTATTTATTTGTATTTTCTTTTAAAAATAAATTTTTATATCAAATTTTTGTAAAAATATTTGTTAAAAAATAAATAAATTTATATGAAAGGATTTGAGAGTTAAATTTAGACTCAATGGGCAAAAAAAAATATTATTGACGGCCCACTTCAATTATTGTCTACCCTTATGCACAGGTAGTTGCTTTTTAGTAGAAGAAAGAAAAAAATTATTAATAACTATAAAACAGGAAAGTAAAATTACTCATTAATGAAATAAATTTTAAAAATTTACTCAAACACCACTTGAAATCCTAAGTAATTAAAAGATCATTAACAGAAAAAATTTTACCAAATTGAATTGCTCAACCGAATTTAAGACCTTAGGCTTTATTTGTGAGTTTAGGAGATAAAAGAAAAGAAAAAAAGATATTGCTAGAAAAGAAGATAAATGATAATAGTTTTTCTTCTATTTGTTTGAAAGTTTAGGAGAGAAAGCATAATGACTTTCTTTCTTATTGTTTGTGAGTTGAGAGGCAATAGAAGGAAAAAATATATGTATTATTATTTTACCGTTAAATCATTTATTAACAAAAGACAATATAGAACAAGCAGAATTAGAACAAATGGCACTCACTGAGGCATCATAGAATGTCTAGCCACTGGAAGGTGAGAAAGAATCTGGGTAGATTCAAAGAGATCATAATGTATTATAGTCTCTTTAAGAGGCTGAACCTAAAGCGTGATCAACATGCTCACTGGTAGGATTCAATTCTATACCTCTATAGCCACTAAGAAAAGTTATTTTTCCCTTAAAAGTAGGTTTGTTCCCAAGTTCAATTTTGTAGACATACCAACATCTTATAGTGCTATCATTTGAAGGCCATGGCTACATAAGTTGAAAGCAGTACATTTCACTTACCAAATTATGAAGTTCCCATCGTGAAGGAGTCAAGGAATCATGAAATCTAGAAGCCCATAATGTCTTCAAGTAATGTTTTACTGTAATAATAAATCTAAGACCACCTTGGACCAAGTCTAAATGGCAAATATACTAAAAAAGCTCAAGTCATTAATGAGGTAAGAGGAAACCCAAATCAGAAGACAGTTAGAAGATTTGGATACCATACCAATTGACAATAAGGATAAAAAAAGAGACTTCTAATTAGCTCTAAGCTCCTTAAAAAGGATATAAGGAGCTTGGTTAGCATACTTATAAAAAGTTTGGAGGTGTTTACTTGGCACCCTTTGAGAAGTTATGTTCCATCAGCTAAATACTAACCTAACTGTCGAATAGGTTTTCCAAAAGTAAGGAGATCGGCCATTTGTCACACTAACACAATTATTGAAGAGGTGGACAGGTTGCTAGATGTAGCAGCAATATGGAAGGTGACGTACCTTGAATGATTGGCAAATGTAATGGTGGTAAAGAAAAAAAAATAGAAGATGAAGAGTTTGCGTGAATTTCATGAATCATAATAAGGCTTGCCTAAATGATCAATTTCTTTTTCTGAAGATAAACTAATTGACTAATTCCACTTCAGTCACTCCAGGATGTTTTTCCTAAATGCATACTGGTGATACCATTAGATCCTCATATATGGCCTTGACCAATAAAAAATCTTGTTCATCATGTTATGAGGGATATATTATTACAGGGTAATAACCTTTTGGTTTGAAAAATGTATGAAAGATATGTCAGAGGTTAGTTACTAAGATACTCCTCGGATTAATAAGGAAAACCATGAAAGTTTACATTAACAATATGGTGGTGAATACCATAGTACCTCATGACCACCTTAATGACCTTCAAAATGGTTTAGCATAGGTATTGGAAGGATTTGTGTTAGAAGTTAGCCATATAAAAACTCATTGAAGGCCAGTAAGATTAGACAATCATTGATGTCATGACCATTCATCTCACACACATAACACCTAGGCTCCTTATCGTTGATTGCATGAACTTTATTCAATTCCACAGACTTTACCTTTTTAGTTAACAAAACTAATCTAGCACTCAACTCATCAGTTTAATTCAAATGCAACTTTCTACTAGGTTGAGGGTGTGACTCTCTAAACTCTAAACATGATGGTGGACTTACCTCCCATTCCCTCGTGCTTTTGACAAGTTCATCAAAGAAGATGAATGCTTCTTTAGATGACTTATTAAGAAATTGACCATTACACATGGTCACAGCTAATTGTCTAAACTTAGATATAAGGTAATCATAGAAGAAACTAAAAAAATTTCAATTCTCAAACCCACGACGAGGCATGCATTCAATAAATCCTCAAAACTCTCTCGTGCTTGACGAAAAGACTCATTAGGCTTACATGAGAAATTCAAGATTTGACTTTGCATCATCATAATTCTATGAGTAGGAAAATACTTTTTAAAGAGCTCAATTTGCATCTTCCACCATGTGTTAATAGAATGAGGTCCCAAGGAATTGAGCAATATATTAGCTTTACCATTTAAAGAAAATGGGAACAACTGCAAGCAAGCGATGTCCTCATTAGCAGTTTAGCCCATGCATGTACTACATACATCCTCATATTTTTTTTCGTGTGAGCATAAAGATTCTCAAAATCCATGCCTTAAAAATCAAGAGGAGTTGGATGGTGCTTGGTTTGAAATCAAAATTCCTATGGTTCAATGGTAGTATGATGCATGATGGAGTGGTTTGACACATTAGACGAAGAAACTCTCTAAATGGCCTATCATCAAGAGGTGTAATGGCATCCAGGTCCTCTTGAATGCCACCATTCCCTCCTAAGTTAGCCATTAGATACAAAAGGTCAGTGGATATAAAACTAACAGATGTAGGTGTGGTTGATTCGAATGATAAAGTTAAAGAGAATTTTAAACAAGGTGCTGAGTTTAACTCTAGGTTAGGATTACTACCAATGATTTTTCTAGATATTAGATAGATGTATTATATGCAAAATGAATTGCAAAAATGCAAATGTAAGCAAGCAAGCGCATAATTGGGCAATCTAGGTCCCAACAACAATCCTCTTCTACCAAATCACAATCCTACCAAATCCTCCTATATGCAAAGCAATACCACTAGTGTGTATGTATTATAATAGGGATGATATTCTAATATTAATATAAAATACTAAGTAAAGAGACACCTGATTTTCACTTAAAATATTGATGATATATATAAAATTACAAAAATAGCACAAACAAAAATGTAAATGAAAATATAGCAAGTGGTATATAAGATTTTTTTGTTACTAAAATAATTGTATAAATTAAATACACAAGAAGAAAAAGTGAGAAAGAAAATAATACGGAGATGGGTAGACATTTTTTCAAAGAGTGAGAAGATTTGATAAAGAATAAAAAAAAGATAGACAAAGAAAAAAGAGGCTAGAGTACGTATAGACATTGAGTGGGTAATACCGACATTGAACTTAATATTTTAATTCCAAACTCAAACTTATATTAATTCTTAAAATTCTTAAATCCCAATTCTATTTAATTAAGATTATTTAAGCTATAAATTAATTTTTTTTAACTATTTATCACGTATTCTTTCCCACAGCTTATGATATTCAAACTAACTTAACAGAATATAAATATTCAATAAATAAAAAATATTTATTATTCGACATTTGTGTATTATGGGAGTATTTGGAGTGACAAAAAAATGAGATAATAAATGAGATAATTCGTATAGTGAAATAAAAAGTGAATAACTTTTAAAAGTTTTTTAGAGATTTTTAGAGTTTTTCAGTGCGCCAAACGCATCCTATATATGTAATGTTACTTTTATATATTTTAATTTTTATAATATATAAATAATAACCAAATTATATTTTAATTCATAAATGTTAGGACTTAGGCAACCTATTATAATTAAAGAGTTTTTTAGGTCTCCATTTCAAATAAATTTTTAAAATCAAATTTAAATCCTAAAAGATAATGACAATTTTGGACAAATTACCCAAATTTATGTTAACCCCTAAGTAAACGAAAAGAGGTGAGAAAATGAAAAGTGGAGTGAAGAGAAAAAAAATGTAGCTCACTGTGCCATGTTAAAATCACCCCTTCCCTTAAGTTCAAGGTTGTGTTTGGGAAAAAAAACTAAAAGTTTAATTTTTTAATTTTTTGTGTAAACTGAAGTCTAAAAAGTTAACTTTATCTAATTTTATATCATTTATACATAAAAACTAAAGGCGTTTAGAGAGATATTTATACTTTCAATAAGGTATATTTCTTGGTTTGCATAAAAAAATTACTAAAAAATCAAATTTCTAATTTTACAGCCAAACATAGCGTACTATATCGAAGATATGGGTTTCGATTTAACTTCTAACTATTTTCTTTAACTATTTTTTTGGTCTTATAAGGCTTTATTCACCAAAATTTAATTTTTTTTTTAGAAGATATGGCTTTGAAGTGTATTAATTGTATTTTAAAAAAATTAAAAAATTTATGTCTGTTTGAGTAAAAGCTATACATTTTGGATAAAAAAATAAAAATTTATTTTTTAAAAATTTTTTTAGTTTTTATTTAAATGAACGTGAATTTTTTAATTATTATTATTATTGTAATTAAGGGGAAAAAAAAGCTAAAAGGTAAAATAAAACCAAACAAAACCCTGTGTTGCAATTATTATAACGTTATTTATAATCTGAACAAATTAAAAAAAATTAGAATTCTACTAAAAATTTACCCACAGGCCAAGATGTTTCTGGATAAATAAATAATAAAACAAAATGAAAGGATATTTGGGTCAGAAGAAACAAATCGCGGAAAATATCTTTCACACCGTTAAAAGTGGAGATAAATAGGAAAGGATGTTATTTACAGAGAAAAAATCGAACGTAAAATCAGTTAACAAATTTAAAATTTCCATATCAAAATTTAAAATCAAAATGTTTATACTTATATTTGGAAAATACATCTATTTTACCTACAGTGAGAGGAGTGATGGTTGGGTTGTCTCTTGCTCTCCAAGGATTCACATGTATATATTTGTAGAGATAGAGAGAGAGAGATATATAGTGAGTGAGAGAGTCTGTTCCTTTTTCCAGCTTTAATGGCGTGAGGCTGTACTAGTGTGTATATTTGCATATATATCCACGATGGTGTATGTAACCGACCGTGTTTAATCGTTCATCTTTGCATGCTTCACCAACTCCTTTTAAAGAAAGCCCAAACCCAATTGAGATGATTTTTGAAATGAAATGTAATTGAATTTTCTGCCTCCGGAAGCCATCTTTTCATTTCCCAATCCGATTGTTTATATCTGCGGCAAACCCAGATGACAAGAAGTGGTAATCTCTTCTGGGTCTTTGATATTTAGCCTCTTTGAAAATCCGTATCTGATGCTATTATTCTGAAATTAGCATTGCTGTTTAATTGTTTGTGGTTTGAATCTCTGTGGTCTTGTTTGGTATTTTTTTTTTTTGGGTTTTAGTATTGTTATTGTTATTGTTTGTTGTTGTTGTTCTTCTCTTGGAATCGTTGATGTTTGAGGAAGTTGGAATTGAGCACAAAATTAAAGAAAACATTAAGGAAGACGAGGAGCTTGAAATGTTGTTGGGTGAGATCCCTCGAGCAACCTCTCTCAATATTAGTTACCCACAAAGCAATGGCCACCGTACTCATGGTGGGCATAATCATGTTCAGGGTTCTTTTGTAAACCAGAATATGAATGGGATGATGAATGGTATGATGTATGGTAAGTATGATGATGACCCATCAAGTCATTACAATTACACATGTGCCTCTCCTGGCAGTGGGTTCACTGTGCAATCTGGTGGTTCTTCATCGAGCTTGTTATCTGGTGGTCATTCATTATCTGAAAATGGATCCCCCACCCCACCTCCAGTGGAGCTCAAATCCCACCAGCCTTGTGCAAGTTTTAATCACCCAAATGGGTTAGTGTGGGATTTGAAAGCACCCAATTCACCTGTTGCTAAGATGGGCAGTGGGAACTTCATTGATGAATTGTCGAGAAATATGGGTAGAATGTGTATTGGTGATAAACAAAGGAATTTTTCTGCAGACCCGAATGGGGCATATGTCTTTGATAATTCTGTCTGTGCAACTAATCGAATCAATTTGGAGAAATTCGGAGCTTTGGACAATTATAGGAGAGTTTTTCCTGATTATGGGGAACCTCAATCTTCTGTTTCCAGAAGTCCCATGCCTTTTGATGGGGAGATGAGTTCAGCATTGTCAGGATTGCACTGTGAATACAAACAGAATAATTTAATGGGGTTGCAGCAGCCTTGTGGTCGAGCTGATAGTTTCTTTTCTCAAATGAATTATTGTAACAGCCCAAGTAGTTCACGATGTCACAAAATGAAGGAGCAGGCAGGCTACTATTACAAGAGGGGACTTGCAGTATCAAACGTGGCCAGTTCTATAACTCAGCCTTCAGTTTCTGATGCTTTATTCTATCGTCAGCAAAATGGGACACCTTTGAATGAAGAAATAGGTTTGCTAAATATGCCTCAGGCCACTACTCATCTGTGGTCTCGTACTGGGGTGGAAAATATATTGCATTGTAGCCCCCCAATGCTAAATGGGAGGACCAAAGCACCTTCAAATCTCAGAATATCTCATGGAGGACTTGAGGCTTTTACAAGTGAGGATAGCTTGATCATTCAAGGAGAAGGTTTAAATTATGTCATGAGAAAAGGATTTGGGCATCCAAGGGGACGTAATTGCAAGGGTTCCTTGCCTGAGATTGGTATGGAAAAGCCTCAGGAAAAGAGGTTGATGCTAGATGGTCATTCCAAGTTTGTAGGCATTTGTGAAAACGGTGGGAGTGCGAGGCTATACTGCCCTTTGTCCCTCCCACCAAATTGTAACTCCTTGGAAGAAGCTAGAGGTCATATATACTTAATAGCTAAGGATCAACATGGTTGTCGGTTTTTGCAGAGGATGTTTGACGAGGGAACCCAACAAGATGTGCAGATTATATTTAATGAAATCATTGATCATGTTGTTGAACTTATGATGAATCCTTTTGGGAATTACCTTGTGCAAAAGCTTTTGGAAGTGTGCAATGAAGAACAAAGGATGCAGATTCTTCTTATGATAACTGAAGAACCAGGGCGGCTTGTTAGAATCTCTTTAAACACCCATGGGTAAGTCCTTTGCATTTTGCTTTGGCCGTTTGACTTTGTTTATGTTGAATTAACTTAATAGGTATTGTATCAGCACCCGCGTGGTTCAGAAGTTGATCGAAACCTTGAAAACCAGGCAACAAATTTCACTAGTTATTTCAGCCCTTGAACCAGGATTTCTTGTTCTCATCAAGGATCTGAATGGCAATCATGTTGTCCAGCGGTGCTTGCAATGCCTTAACAATGAGGATAATAAGGTATAAATTCTCTAGTAGTCGTTCATTGACTTAGATCAGATTTGTTAATTTTGGTTTCACAAGAAAGGGATAAGGTTCGCAATACTGAGGTTATTGTGTTGCTTAATTTGCCCTTTCTGGTTAATTTAGTGGCTGATTATTTGGATTTTTCGAACTATCATATCTGAAATTGAATAGTCTAAAAGAACCATATGGGTTCCATTTTGATCTTCTCTACATATTTTTTTCATCACAGTGAATTATCAATTAACATTGCGGTCATTCAGTCTTATGAACGACCTTTGATATAGAGGAAATGTAATTTGTGTTGAACAATAACCAATGTTGGTCTCAACAATTGCACGTAATTATCAAAAGCACTGGTGTTTCTCCAGTTTTTGAGAACCAGAAAATTATTAATTTTTATCGGCAATTCCTGTTTCGTTTGTTGTCCTCATTCAGGCTTTGCTAACTGGGTTGTCATATTTTATATATTTATTGTCCTTTTTTTTTTTTTGGTTAAATCCAAATTGTTTAAGATGTTGCACATATATGGGCTTTGCCCTTTCTTTTTCATTTTTTTTCCTCTCCTGTATGGTAAGTTGCATACGTTGGGCTTTCTTTTGTTTTTGAATGAGAAAGGAGACAACAGGACAATATTTTAGGGTCTCCATCAACATGGTTAGTATGTTATGACACAGTTTTTTTTTTGGGGGGGGGGGGCTTATTTTGCATGATTTTGGTGTTTGGTCCTAATTAAAGAAGTTATCATAGCTATGAGATTTTGTGAAGGATTGTAGTTATTTTCTATTTTTTTTCTAGTTCATATTTTCAGCTAAAACGTGGATGAATGACTAAAGGCTGCAGCCTGAACCTGTGAATTGTTATCCATCAACAGAAGTATGACCGCTGTAAACATAAACTGGCATACTATTACAATCATTAGTTTTGAGCTTTCCAGCTATTCTGTGTGAATTTCATCCTTTCAAGAAGCAATTTTGGAAAATTTAATCAACTTGTTATCTTTTGGTTTGCTATCAAAATATCAACAAAGATAAACTCTTGGTTCCCAATTGCTCGGATCTTGCTACCTCATAATAGAACACCATATGGATAATTGTCCAGGTCTTATTGTGAAAGAAAAAAGCCACCCTGCCACAGTAGGTGGGTTGCTTCCTCTGTCGTTGATGGGGACCTTTGGCAACTGCATTAAGCAATCCCTTTGTATGCCTGAGGCCTTGAAGACACCGCCTACTGGATCTGCTGGTTTCTGTTCCTTTTTTAACCGTACTGATTTGTTTACTTCTACATTTCTAAATGACTATACTGCATTCGTTTGCTTCTGCATTTGTATGTCTTTGCATAGCTAACAGGGCTACAAGGCAAACCAACAAGCTCATGCATCTTTATCTTCAATTCTGATTTTTCTCTTGCTTCCATTCCTCTGCCCACATTAATGATGGTGCATGAAGATCCTAAATACATTCTGTTCTCTGTCTCATTTTCAAACACACTCTGTCGATATCAAAAAAGCAGCCCCAATTGCTGGTGCATTCTTGAAACGTAATGAGCTATATATCTGAATCAGTCATATGGCTGGATGAAGTCATGGAAGCACTACTGCAATGAAGTTTTCTAATACCCAACAGAGAGTTCTATACTTCTATTTCTTTTTGGCTAAATGAATAATCATGGTATCTGATCTCATTGTCCAAAAAAGGCCAAGTCATCAAGATTGGAAGGCATGGCATTAGGATAGGAACAGGTTTAGAATTTTTTACAGCAATTTTGGTAGGTTCCAAGTCAAAAGTTCTCTCTTCTCTATTCTTTATCTTTTTGGTGATGAATGACGTGTTCTGGGTATTTTATTATAAGAGGCTGTCTTCTAGGTGGGGTGCTGGGTGTATATGTTTTATTGATATAATATTGGACCTATTGTTGAATGGTGTAGAACAGTTGCATCACATATTTAATGGTAAGTATTTTACCCTTGCCATCATCTTTTCTGAAACATAAACTTTATTGGCTTTGATGTGACTGACAATGGTGCCCTGGCACAAATCTGCTGATATCTACCATAGTTTGACTGGAGTTTATTACAATCATTATCAAAACTGAGATTTTGATCCTATGTGCATCAAATCTTGGTTGGTCAAAATTTAGATTAATTAGGCATCCTTTCAAGTTGTGGGGAAGGATAATTGTTCGTTTTGGGAGTTAGAAAGCAGGAATTAACAATGAAAAATCTGGTCAGTGTTGAGATGAGATTCCAATTCATGATGAAGAGCATGGAATTTATCATCTCAAACTGAAGCTTTTATGCCGGCAAGCTATCATTTCCAATTGCTTGGCCATAAAATTCATTAACATGGTAGTGTGAAGTACTTGCTTCATCCAAAACAAATCATCAATGATGCTTCACCATTTAAAGAAACATTTTCCTGAATAGTTGAATTCCGTTGCTTACTCCCTAGTGTCTATGCCAGTTAGGGAAGATGTGGCTGAATGCCAGTTAAAGGTTCATGTAGCCTCATGTGGCCGATATTTAAGCCCTGGCTCTTTCTAGTTGATTTAAAAGATATTATTGTGTTAGTCCCCATTGCAAGGCTGCTAAAGGGGGAATGGAGGATGGCTTTTCACTGTTGGGTTGACCACACTGTTGGGCAGGAAAAACTAAAATTGCCGTGATGCTCAAGGGAACAAATAAAAGGGGCCTTTTTCTTGCTAACTATGTTTGAATCTTGGCATTGAAAATATTGTAAACCCAAACACACACACACGCAACCATGGGGGTATGCTTCCGGCAGGTGTTTGTATTTCAGATAGTCCTGGGCTCTTGGCTGTATTTAATTTGTGGTTTTCCTATTCTTTTAATATTGTCTCTGCATGAAATTCCACAATTCCATTCTGTTACCTTTTCTAAAGTTGAGTTAAAATCAAAATCATCTGAAAATTTGTTCCCACTTTTGCCTTTTCTATTGACTAATAATACCTAATAGAAAAAAAAATGAAGTTAGGAATCAAATCATTTCATGAATTTGAAGTATTATCTTCGCACAAACACCTTCTGGTCTTTTATGCAGTTATAAAATGGACCTAGCTAATTACAAGTAATGGAGCACATTTTGTTTTTGATACTAGTATATGGATCACATATGCGAAATTGAAGTTCCTCTTTAGACTTTTAAATTGTTTATTTCTTCTGTGTTGAGTGGTGGATTTGGGAGCATTAGTTTTCTGTTTGAAAGGGGATACTACCATAAGGTCCATAACATATATTCGTTTTCTTTCATTCTTTGGGTTGCCAGCAGAAGGCAAATGATGAGGGAGGAGGTTGGATCTAAAGTGATAAACATTACCTTTCTATGGAATAATAAGTCCTGATTATATAAATCTCCTGATTAATGCTGGAGGAAAACCAATAAAGTCCATACTATTCATTTGACCAGATTTTGGTTGATAAATTCAGAAAGGCCATTTCCATCTAGGTTAATAGAACCTTAACAAAAATTCTTATGAACTCGTTTATTGGACATAATGCACATCATTTCTATGAATTAACAGCTTATATTTCAAAATAATTGTTGCTGCAGTCTTAAAGTGATTTCATACTTTTGAAATTGATTTAATGTCTCTCTGGTTACAATTGACAGTTCATTTTTGTTGCTGCTGCAAAGTATTGTGTTGACATTGCAATGCATCGACATGGATGTTGTGTTCTACAAAGATGCATCAGTCATTCCACTGGGGAGCATCGAGACAACTTGGTCGCAGAAATTTCCGCAAATGGGCTTCTACTTGCACAGGATGCTTACGGGTATTAGCTAAAGGATTTTATATTTGTTACCTGTTCTTTATCAATTGATGATATTGTATCTGCAATAGCCTGAAAGGTTGCTGTGTTGTGCTTTACTATTGGTTCACTCTTTATAATCCAAGTTGGAACCACACCTTAGTTATAACATACTGTTGAGATTGTGAGAGATTTTGGTAACCTGCAATTATAGTTGCTTCAGATGATCAACATATATTTTATTGCTTCATTATTGGTTTTATCATTACTTAGGTTAAGAGGCTTTAATCATCAAGTTGGTAAAGATTGGTTGATGATATTGATTTTGCTGGCTAACTGGCTAAAAAAGCAAGGGGACTTTTATAGTTCTGTTTACTTCTCTAGAGGAATTGACATAAAGGTAAAATTTGTTTTCTTAGATTAGCCGTGCTACATTACCCAGTTGTTGTTGATTGATAATGATGAAAATAATAGACATTGACATGTGGTGGAAGTGTTTTGAGTAAAATGGCCTTTAACTCTTTTGAAATGAGTAGCTGAGGGTTGACTGTCCAAGTTTCATTTGTTTTTTTCCGTTATTGTTATTGTATGTGTGTGTCAGTACTTCGAGCTTAAGTGGATCACTCACTGATTATTCCCTAGCTGTCATGTTAGTTGGAAAGAATAGTGATGTAACGTGGAAAGCTTACCTTTAAAGTTGCATCGTCTTTTAATTATTGCGTAGATATAAGATCTTTTTTATCTTTTGGTCATCGTGCTGAAAATACATCAATGGAAAATGTGTCATCATCGTACTTTTCTTCACTCTCCAAGCACTTGAAAAGTTGGTGACAGTTTATATTTTAAATTATGACTTTTTTAATTGATGGCAATATTTCTTCTACCTGGCAGGAATTATGTTGTTCAGTATATCTTGGAGCTAACGATCCCATCTGCCACATCCAACTTGATTTCTCAATTTGAGGGGAATTATGTGCATCTCTCGGCACAAAAGTTTAGCAGCCATGTGGTTGAAAAATGTCTTGTGTTGTTTAATGATGAACTACGGTCAAAAATCATACATGAACTGTTGTCTGCAACTCATTTTGAGCAGTTGCTGCAAGATCCACATGCAAATTATGTTGTTCAAACTGCTCTTCGGGTTTCTAAGGTCTGGGAATTAACCTCCTCCTGTGAAACATTTTTGAATTTGATTAAGTTCCTATTTTTGTTCTCTATGAAATTCATTATGTTCAAGTTTCAGTTTTTCCAGGAAGGATGCGTTTTGATCCATTTGAAGCCCTTTAACTTAGACGCATGAATTGACCCATCATTGATGGCATATAATCACCCATTGGCTGGTTAATGATGAAAATTTGATGAGTAGATTGAACTATCAGTTTTGTTTGTTTTACAAGTAATAACCATTTGTCATCTTCAATTTGGTGAAAACTAACCCATTGACCAAACTTTCCATATCTCTGTGGGATCCATCATATGCGTTGTCTTGATTTTCTAATTGTATACTACACTTGGTATGAGCTTGACACGGACATGCCCATCTTCTAACCTTGCTTTCTGAAACAGGGTTCTCTTCACCATTTGTTGGTTGATGCAATTGAGTCCCATAAAGCAATCTCTCGAAACAGCCCATATTCCAAGAGGATTTTCTCCCAGAAGCTTTTGAAGAAGTGATGTATGATAACCTTTTGGTAGGAAGAGCTTTTATGTGGTTCCCCATTCAGTAGTACGTTCTCTTCTCCTGTTCATTACTTTCTTTGGAAACTGGGTTATTTTTATTTTTTATTTTTTTTAACCGTAAGAGCATGGTGATGAACAGATCTATTTACAAGTTTTGACTGCTTAGGGCTTGTTTTGGAAATGATTTTATTGAGCCCCAAGACTGTAAAAAAAAAAAGAAAAATTATATATATATAGAAAAAAGTATGTAATTTTGCTTCCTGTTGCTCAAAGCCTGGACTAGCATTGTATTATTCTGTTGTCCATGTATCTTCTAGATGGCATCTTCTCTTTACCTCTGGAATTTTCACTCTTGTGTGATTGTACAGTGTATAGAATGATAGGGCTTTCTGTGGATGCTTTCTTTATCATTATCTACATTTTTGCGTATTGACTATATATTCTTTGTCAATACTATTTATGAAGAGTCCTAGAGATGTTCTTCATCTATACAGGTTGAACTCGCAATAATTTCTTCTTTAGAAGTTGAAACTCTGATAGTTCCCGGATTCATCTGTTTAAACTCTCTACCATCAAAAGCATTGATGACTTCCTGATTAGTGATGATTGTAGGATAAATTATTTAAGATACCAGCTGAGATATTGGGATCACTTCTCTAAAAG
Organism: Vitellaria paradoxa; assembly: GCA_019916065.1. NCBI lineage: Eukaryota > Viridiplantae > Streptophyta > Magnoliopsida > Ericales > Sapotaceae > Vitellaria > Vitellaria paradoxa. The sequence continues at coordinate 43,891,680 of CM034238.1, forward strand.
AAAGGTTTGAAGTGCAGCAAAAAATAGATGTATATGATATGTATGTATTTAACACATTTTTTTAACAGTTATATATATATTGGTTGCATGTATTCTTTTATAATATATTTTTTTAGCAATCATGTTTGGCATTGCATATTGTCATGTTTCGACTTTTTGGCATTAGTCATGCTCGTGACACTTTGGACGTCAGCACTTGAGATGGCAAAAAAATGAAAGCATGTGTGCTTGCTAGTGAGCTGTAGGCTTGCGGACTTGGGAGTGGCATTTTCAAAATTTGGGAAATCTTACCTTTGGAGGGTGTTGGCATATTTGTAAATTGGTTTATATATTTACGAGTCCATAGCAATTGACGGATTGAGAATTAGAGTTGTGTGGAATTTTTTTAGTGCTATTATGACTTTTCAAGTAGGGGTTATGTTTCCTCTCATCACCTAGAGAAATGTTAAGAATGTGTGAGGGATAAAGTGTTGGCTCTACTTTCCCCATGTACTTGCCCATTGGCTTCACTAAGTGAGCACCCTATGTAGGGAGCGTGGGGGCCGGCTACAAGCACCTTGCTAAGGCAAATGCAGGTGGCGTCGGTGTTGGCATTAAGAGCTTGGCGTCGAGCTGTGTGACATGGAGGTTATGGGTGTGGATCTATTATGTCCCAATTATATCCAACTTGGGTGCACCTCCCCATGACTAATTAGGCTATCTATGTGCCTTGGTGCTTTCGCATTACTCGTGGGTTGGAATATGGCACACCCTTGTGCTAACAGTTTTCAATCAAGGCACTAGTATGATATGACACCAAGTTTGTGGCATTCGAAGAACCTTAACATTAAACCTTGCTATGTAAATATTGGCTAAAGATGGTGTCCAACTCGGGTATTGTATAAGGTTGGGCACAAGACTTGAGTATTGGGGCAAAGTCTTTTAAGTAAAGCTTTGCTTAGATCCTGATCAAGTGCACTATAGTTGCCTTCGTGTTCAGGTAGGTTGGATTAGGCTTATAGCTTAGTCGCTTCATGGGCATTGTTTCTGCTACAAGATATTTGACAGATGAAGGCACAAATGAAAAAGTATAAGTTATTGGACAGTTGATACACTATTTTAAGTCTGAATCTGTTGCCTAGTGACACTTATCTTGATCATCTTCTCATATTTTGTTTTATATTTTATTTATTTTTATGCATTTGACAAATTTTCGTCATGAATTGAAATATTGAATTAGTATTTTTTTTAATAATTTTTATGGGATATTATCTTTATGTATATGGTTAAATACTAACAAAAATATATAAATATATGAGATTAATAAATTATATAAAAACTTCTTGTCTGTATGTTTATGGGTTTCACTGGTAAAATTGTCCTTTTGTCCATACTTCTTAAATCACCCACTTAAAAGATGTTTGAACAACTCAAGCTGGTATATATATTTAGTTCTCTTTCCTACTTTATAATTGTTGAGCTGTTCTGGTTTATAATTACTGGGTCCTTGGATGATGGGGTACACTTCATTAGGTGAGCTATTTGATTTATCTCCGATGTAAAGGCTAATCTTACTGTGATTTTAAGGCACACTAATCGAGTAGCTCTATGGCCGTATTTGTTTATTCCGTGAATTCGATTTTTCATTAGATAAGTAATATCATGGGATAATATATGAAATTAGATATTATATAAAATTATCTTTTTGATGTTTGGTGGGTGGGGAAAAAAGATGTGATTTGATGAGAAATAATTTTGAACATTTAAATTTTAGTGAGAATTAAATCTGTGAGTAGATGATATGTAATACCCCCATTGTATTACTTATTAGTTAGTTCGGAGTTTAAATATTGTTTGGAGTTTTTTTTTTTTTTTTTTTGTAACTTGGAACCTACACCGATTTATTGCAGTTCTCAACGAATCGCGTAGTTGATGGGTAAACCGGAGGCGTTTGAACCCACCCGCAAGACCTAAGCACCGGATAAGACCGGACAGTAGCTAGCAAGATTCGAACTCAAGACTTCCGAATTTACGATTGGTCTTAAGAACCGCTGGACTATCTTAGCGGGTTAATATTAATATTGTTAAGAGTTTCAATACTCTAAATCAAATATAATATTTTTAAGAGTTTAGATACTCTAAATCAAATATAGGACCAAGGTTAACTTAGTAAAAAATGAAAGACTATTAATTCATTCACTCAAAATAATTTGGTAAACAAGCACAACCTGTATGTTTGGATGGTTTGGAGAGAAGGGCAGGATGACAGTTTTAATCTGTGAACTCAATTTCCCTGCTCTGTATGAAATTTGAGTAAAATTTGTAGACAATCAATCAAAATTGAATATGCGACCAATTACGTATTTAGTTATCCCAACTGGGATTCATCTTAGTTATGTGATAAAGTATACTAAATATTCATTTTATGTTAAAACAATGCACGAATATTAAATAAAATAATTTATAGATATTAGTGTCTTTTTTTATTATTATGTTTTAAAGTATAGTGTGTTTAATTAGTTTAATTTGATTATTTAAGTGGGAAGGGTATGGAGTGAGAGAGTTCAAACTTGTTGGGTTGATGCGTTGGAAAATCTGCGCAAGCCCGGTCTCAAAGATTGATGGGTTAAGTTTTGGGTCCCAATGAGTGAAGAGGGGGTTGCGGTGCACGTGACTCAAAATGGATAGTTTCAATTTACATGAAATATATAGTTTTCAGTTATTTAAGCTCCCTTTGATTTGTTATAAATCTTTAAAAATATTTGAAAATATCTGAAAATTTTTAAAAATTATTTACTTTTTATCTTACTGCACGAATTACGAATTCGTAACTTATATCACTTTATCTTACTTTTTATCACTCAAAACGCACCCTTATTATGGTGGTGTATGATGTGTCAAAAAATAAAATAAAATAAAATAAAACTCCAATAACTTTTAAAAATTACTAAAATTCTATATTACACTTTTACACATTCGCATCTTTATTAATTTCAAAAAAGTTAAATATTTTACTAAAAAAAAAAAATGCCAGGAGGAGGTTTATTGAGTAGAAATTTTTTTTTTTTTGGTAATTATGTTTCCCGACTTCAAAACTTTTGAACGAGTATTATTGTGAGGTGAACCTATACAAACCGTTAGAATGGATTGACCAAAACTGTTTTCACGGTATCCTTTTGTTCCGTCGAAAAGTAATGGTACAGAACACAAATTAGGGAATTTTTAAATCCATTAGGACGGATTTTGGAGAACCGTTAGAGCCGTTCTAACGGTTCGTTGTTGTTCATATCTAAAAAATGTGATTTGGAAAAAGAATACGGAACACTAAAATTCCTCAAAATCACGTTTTATCTTATTTCTTCTTTTTTTTTTTTATCACTCCAAACTGGCCCTATGTTTGGTTTATTCACAGGTTTTGTAGTTAATTCGAATGCATTTTTAGAGCAGCAGACATGTACTAAGCTTGAACTTCCCATTATAAAGTTCGATCCCCCAACAAAATTAAAGATTAAATTTTGTGTAGAAACTTTCTTGTTGGAATTATTTGTCAAATTCTATGTTAATTATAGTAATTGTGGCCATAGGATTAATGGTGTTTTAAAGTCGCGGTAAAATTGTTCTATTGTAAATTTTTAGGTCATCAAAGAATTTGAATTTTTAAATCGACTTTCTGCATATAAAAAGGCCGCTATCTATGCCTGATTTTTTTCTTGGTCCGGCAATGAGAGAATTTTGTGCATTGGGTTCTCTTTTTATGTTTACTATAGTTAAGGTTTTGTTTGGAGTGACAAAAAATTTTAAAAAATAGTAAAAAAATGTTGAAAATTTTTAAAAGTTATTATTTTTTATCTTACTGCATAAATTACGAATTTATAACTTATTTTATTTTATTTTAATTTTTGTCACTTTAAACGCACCTTAAGTTATTTATCATGGTATAACATAACATGAAAGTACTCTTTTAAGTTATCATGATATGGCACAACATGAAAAAATAGTAATAGTTATACTGAATTTAATGTCTCTCGATTATAGTTTCTATAAAGCAGAAATTGTCGGTGTAATATTAACGACAAGTAATGGGTATAATAGAGGTGTGATGAAAAAATAAAAAATAAAAAGGAGAGTGTAACAAAAACGGAGAGATCTAAAGATTAAAGATATTATGTAACTGCGTTAAATAAATAACAGGTCGAGTTATTGGGAATTGACAAAACCCTTTTGGAGGACACATCTCACTTTAATGCAATCACATTTTGACTGTTGATCTATCCACCATAGTCTGTAGCCCCTACAGTGAATTTTTCACTGTAATCCCCTGGAACCCCTGAAAGTAATGCATGTGGTTTGTGGATGCGGGTGTGGCTGCTCTTGGAAACACATGAAAGCCACCGAACCATTAGAATGCAACCAAACTAACACTCTCCACCATGCATATATATATGTATATATATAGCCCCCACCTCAAAGCATCCATATTTCATACATGTTAGCTCATTTCAAAGGTTGCACCAATATATCGGCGTTGCTGCTAAGGTAATCACAACCACAAAGAAATTAATGCACCACAGGGTTGGTTTGGAAGACCGGTGAAAAAAAATATAACGTGTCAGTTATCTTTTGACGTGTAGAAGATCAATTCAAATTTTTTGACAAAATCTATTCGAGCATGATTGATACACCCTATTTGAATAATTTTGGCCAAAAAATTATTAAAAGATTAACAAAAGTTGGTAAAAATTTATAAAATTAAAAAAAATTTATAAAATTTAAAATTTTAAGGTAGATACACGGAAAATGAAAACTGAGAAACAATTTGTAACTTTTAATTTCATGATATGGCACAACATGGAAAAATAGTAATAATTATATTGGATTTAATGTCTCTCGATTATGATTTCTATAAAACGGTAATTATCGGTGTAACATTAACGAAAAGTAATAAGTGTAATGCAGGTGTGATGAAAAAAAAAAAAAAAGAATGTGACGAAAAGACAGAGTTCCAAATATATTATATAACAGCGTTAAATAAACAATATGTCGATTTATTGTGAATTGGCAAAACCATCCTGGAGGCTGAAAGTAATGCATGTGGTTTGTGGATGCAGTTGTGGCTGTTCTTGGGAACACATAAAAGCGCCACTGAACCATTAGAATGCAACCAAACTAACACTGCCCACCATGTGTATATATATATATATATATAGATTTCGTGATAAAAATATTTAAAAATCGGTGAAAAATATTAAAAATTTTAAAAATTATTCATTTATTATCTCACTGTATAAACTACGAATTTATAATTTATCTCATTTTATTTCATTTTATTTGAATTTTTATCACTTAAAACGCGCTCTTATAAATATATATAGCCCCCACCACAAAGCATTCGTACATTTTTGGTCATTTCAAAGTTTGCACCAATATATCAACGTTGGTGCCAAAGTAATCACAACCATAAAGAAATTACTCTACCGTAGGATTGGTTTGGAAGACAAGTGAAAAAAATATAATGTGTTAGTTATCTTTTGACGTTTAGATGAACAATTCAAATTTTTTGACACAATTTATTCGAATGTGACTGATACACCCCATTCGAATGATTTTGGTTAGAAAATTTGTTAAAAAGTTAGGAAAAATTGGTAAATTTTTGTAAAAGTTGACAAAATTATATAAAATTAAAATTTTTAAAATAAATGCACGAAAAATGAAAATGATCAACAATTTGTAACTATTTATAAAGTTTGACTATCCAAACGACCCTATAATACCAAGGACGGAAAAGACTATTATGGCTTCGTTTGGAGTTAAATAAAATAAAATAAAATAAAATCCTACCGATCCCTACAAATACGAATTACGAGATAGTAAAATTTAAAATTTTCACTCACTACACGAATTACGAGACATTTACTTTTATAATTTTATTTTATTTTATATATTTTTATACAACTCCAAACACACCCTATATTATACACACAAATTATCACAAAAGTACGTTAAAATGACATGAAACGCTATCGTATCGAAGAAAAACTTACAAGTCAACCTACGGAAGAAAATTTTATCAGAAAAATAATAATATAATGTGCACATTATTTATGCACTCACCTCTAGTACCATAATGAAAAGCGCGTGTTATTTTTTTTAGAACAATATTTTCACAATAAAATGACATTCTACTTAATTTTATTTCTTTTAAAAAATAAAATAGTTGTATTGCATTATTCTCAAGTCAATATTACTGAATTATTAGTAACATAAAGTTTTGTATTTTAATTACTTTTTCGAACCAAACTAAAATTTGGTTCGGTTTCGGGTGTATTTGGAGTTGTATAAAATAAAATAAAATTGTAAAAATAAATATCTCGTAATTCGTGCAGTAAGTGAATAACTTAAGTTTTACTGTCTCGTAATTTGTGTTTGTAGAGATTTGTAGGATTTTATTTTATTTTGTTTAGCGCCAAACGGAGCCTTCAATTCTTGTACATAAGAATTGAAATAACCGAAAATTCGAAGTAGAAATTGGATATAAATATAAATATATAATAATTTTGTACAACAATAAATTAAAAACTATATATTTATGTACATAATATGATTTTATATAGTACAATAATAATAATAATTTTATAAAAAATTAACAATTAAATATCTATATATTTTTATATAATTTTGATTAATTTAGTTTTACCAAAAACCGAACTGAATTATTTTAGTTAATTTGAATTTGAATGATTTGGTTCTTAGTTCTATTCAGTTATTTTTTAGAAAACTAACAAAATTTAGGTAAATCGATTTCTAGTTCAAACACTCAAAAGGAAAAAAATTAAATATCACTAACAATAACAAAATGATTCACTATGAATTAACCCCTCAACAAACAAAAAAATAAAAACCAAAAAAGTAGAACATGCGTCGAAGTGATGAACAATCCTTGATATTTTTAATGTATAAATAATATTTAATGTTCAATTACTAAAAATAAAATACCCCTTTAAATACTTTTAATAATAACAAAATGATATACTATATATTTACTAAAAACAACTATGACGCTTGTTGAGCAACAGTTCGTCAAATTTTACCCACAATAATAGAAAATAAAATAAATAAATAAAAATACACATAAAAATAAATAAATAAATATAGAAACAAAATACAAAACAAAATTAAGCACAAACAAAAAATCGGAATACATCTCTCTCCCATATTAATCTTTCAAACTTTAATATAATAATAGTATAGATAAACTTAGAAAAATTTTGGAGTTCACATTAGTGGGGCTTTATTATTTATTTATTTGTTTTATATCTTTTAACTACTCAATTATTTAAAACTTTATGCAAAATAACTTGTAAAAACACTTTATCTTATTTAGTAATTTCATCCCTCAATTTAATAACCGACTTTTATATCATTCTATCGTTAAGATTTCACATCAAAAACCAACAACTTAGGCCTTTTTGGTTGTCAAAAATTAAGAACTTTTTTGTAATTTTTTTTTCTTTTTTTGTTGCTTAGTTACTCCATGAAAAGTTGCTTAAAATTTTAATTTTTTTTTTATCAAACAACTAAAAGTTATTAAAAATTCCTCAAACGAACCAAAAATTTCAATTATTAAAAATTTTTAAAAGATTTACTTTTTTTGTAAAAGCAAACAGGCCCTCAGTTATTATAATTATAATTATAATTTAAATTTACTTTTGTGAGGGTGGTAAACTGACTCCTCTATAATAGAAAATATTGTTTGGTTGTCCTCCTACTTCGGGCTCGGAACCGTGTTTAGCACAGTGGAACAGTGCAATTTCATTGGCTAAGGCTCTATTTGGGAAGAATTACCATTAGTTAATGGCTAATGGCTAATGGCTAATAGCTAGTAAAAAAAAAAGTTAGTTAATTTTGTGTTTGGGTTGAAAAAAAAAAGTAGCTAGTGGCTAATGACTAATGATTAGTAGCTAACTAAAAAAAAGTTAGCTAATTCTGTGTTTGGAAAAAAAAAGTGATTTTTTATATGTGGCTAACTTATTTTTGTTAAATTAACATTTTTACCATTGAAAGTTTAAAAGAAGATTAAAATATAAAAAGGTAAAAAAGTCTAACTATTATTGAAGTAGTCATTACCTTTGACTAATGGCTACTCTTCCCGAATGTGCCCTACAGAGTTGCTCGGATTGCTTGACACTCAAAACTTTCATACCAATAAAATCATAAATTGCTTTTAAATTTTACAAATAAGACAAATATGTAGATCACGCATGCATTTAGTTTTATTTTTAAATAATATTTTCACAATAAAATCACATTCATCTTAATTTATATTTTGAAAAAAAAAATAATTATATTATATTACTCTCAACCAATATTACAAACTATTGATCCATGTACATAGAAAAAGTCAGATGTGAGAGGCTGACATTAAATTTGATGTTAATTTAATGACAATTTAATATGAGTCTAAATACATTTATTTATTTCTTAAGTTGCCGCCAAATTTATATCAAATTTGATGTCAACTTTCCTATCTTCAAAAAAAAAAAAACACGCAAGGTTGTTCACATTTTTCGTGAATTGAACTTAACAATTTACCGTTATAGATATGTATAGTTTGCTAAAAATTATTAAAAATATTACAAATTTTTAAAAGTTATTTATTTTTCATCTTATTGCATGAATTACAAATTCACAACTTTTATAAAATTTTATTATTTTTTGTTATTCTGAAGGCTCCCAACATTAATAAAAAAAATTAAGGTAGGTATGGGCTATTGGGCCCTTTTGGCAACACAAAAATATGTAAAAATATACCAAAAGTTGCAATGTAGATATTTGATAAAATCTCAATTTTTGTTATTTTTCTACTCTAATAAAGCAATTTGCTGAACTCAAAAGTTACTAAAAGTTTCACTGAACACACAAAAATTGTTAAAAATTATAAAAAAATTTTACTAAACACTCAAAATTTGTTAAAAATTATTAAATGTTGTCAAAATTTTTACCAAACACCAAAAATTACAACTTTTAAAAAGTTATTAAAAATTACAACTTATTTCACTAAACACACCAAAAATTATAATTAATAATTTTTGACTAAATATTACTAAAAATTGTGCCACAAAACCTCCCTTACAAAATGAACTCAATCCTTAATTTTTTTTTTTTTTTGATCTTTTTAAATTTCAGCATTAAAAAAATTAGAAGAACCAGGAAAGCAAAAACCAAAGTCTCGTGTGTCAGTTTGGCGACACCACGTGCGCACTCCACCAATTGCGCGGAGTACGACCCACAGTGGGCCCCACAATCCACGCGTCGTACATCGGAGACACCAACGCTTACGTGGACCAATCAGAGCGCTGAAACTGATCGTATCTCAGCCCTCTCTCTCGTCCACGAATTGTGATACACGTCTTCTCTTCGCCGTCGTTGTTTTGATCTCCACGCCACGTGTCGCCTTGCGCGTGAACCCTTCTTTTCTTGGCTTAAAAAATTAATAAAATATTCGATTTTTTTTTTCCCCCAAAGCTCACAGGCCTATCCCTTCTGTCTCTAGAACCTGCCCGATCTCTCTTTCTAAAGCAGCCGAATTAGGGTTTTTGCTCACAGTTTTGTGATCTGAAGTCTTGGAATTTCGCCCAGTTCGGAATCCGACAGCGCGGTATCGGTTTTCCGGTGAGTTTTCCGGCGAGATCGCACTGGAAATGTTAATTTCAGTTTTAAAAGTTTGCGTCTTTTGTTGTTGAACATGTGGTTTTGTTCTTGTGCTTTTGATGAATTCGTGGTTTGGATTTCTTAATTGTTATTTGTTTGGTTTCTGGTAAACTATGGGGAAGGAAAAGAAAACTTGATTTTGAGTATTGGATTTTTTTTTTTTTTTGGGTACGAAACTGAAAACTTTACTGAGCTGAACTTTGTAATTTTTTTTTTTTTTTTTAAGATTATTTGGCTTACCTGAGCATGGTATGGTAGTTTTGGGATAAAAATTGGAGTTTCTGCGTGTTTTCTATATTTCCTGAGTAGCCAAACTGGGTTATTGGGGGCTGAGGGTGAAGAGTTTGGGTGATTGGGGTTGATTACCGGAGAATAGATTGTCACTATTGATTTCTAATTATTTTAGTTTTCTTGTTGCTTCTATTGATTCGACGATTGGAGACGAAGGGAAGATTTGTGTTTTAAATATGAAATCTTCTCAGGCAAGTGCATGTGCTTTTAGTGCTGGGTAAAGCCAACTGGAGGGATGTCTGACTTGTTTATGTATGAGGTAGGAATCTCTTTTCCATTATCACAAAGCAGCCTCTTTTGATTATTACATTACTACATAATTTTCAGTATGTTTTCTATAGTTTTTGTTGGGTAAAGTGGCTGATTGAATTCTGAACTCTAATCACTTGTTCATGCTTTGGGCTTATCTAAGTAAGTGACAATTTAGTACTTGCATGCACAACTTTTCATCATAATTTGCTGCCGCTGATTTCTAGTAATGAAATAATGTTAAATGATGGCATGCATTTATGAAATTTTTTGAATAACAATGAATAAAGTATACAGGAAATGAATATCAAAACTCTGTTTTAGTTCATGTCCAAAGTTTGACTAGATTGAATTATCCTATTAGAAACACCCAGATCACCATCACCTGCAGTTTGTTGAATGCATCGGCACATATGAATTATCAGCCAACCATATAATAGAAGGGACATTGTAAATGTGGGATTAATTTTCTTGTCTACCCATTAGTGTTTTGCATGTTTAAGGATTGACAATTGGTAGATTCAATGCTTATTTGTTATGCTTATTAATCTGACAAAAATAGCTCCAGAAGATTATGGAACTGAGGCTTCAAACAAAATACTTTGTCATCAGGGATTTGCAGCAATCACTTTGTGACACAGTGGTTGTTGGCAAGATATCGTTCTTGAACTGAGGAACTAGATATCATCTATGGGGACTAGGTATCGTTATAGTTGATGAACAGCATTCTTGAATCGATAAGAACAATTAAACCACCTAGGTTGAAATATTATTTATGAGATAGTGAATAATCTTGTAGGTTGCATGGCTGTTTATAGACCTAAAACAAATCCTAACTAGAGTAAGACCTGAAAATCCTAATTAAGGACTAGAAAAGAATCCTAACTAAAGTAAGTTTTCCACGTTAAAATAGGAAACTGCCTCTAATAACAAGTAATAAGTGTGAGTTATGTCCAAACTTGAACTCTAGAGACCAAAAACAACTAAAATGTATCTTAAAAACTAACTAGAATTCTTTTACAAATTAAATTCTATCCTTGACCACTTCTTTCGGCTATGCGTCCTGCATCACTTTGATACATCATGAATGAATGGAATAACCTCTAATGCATGAAGAATTTTAATTAGGCTAATCAGCTGGAAAAGTAAGTGTACTAAGTCATGCCCAGTTTGTTTCCTTCAGAAGACATTCTTCTTACTTCCTAGTTCTTACCCTATTCTTTTGGAGGTTTAAACTGCAAGAATACTGTCAGATTTACTATTGGTTCCCCAGCTTAATGCCATGTTATTATAAAGCCCAGTTGTGTTATTGACATGTCAGCGAGGGAGTTATATTGCCATTCTGAATTTTTTTTTTAATACACTGTATTCCCGTTTTGTTTTTTAAATGTCACAATTAAACTGACGCTTCATGAATTTGAGAAAAAGGGTAAAAGGAGTGAGAATTGATATTTCAAGAAAAAAAGGGTGGGTGATAGGGAGGGAGAGAGGAGAGACATCCTGTTTCAAAATCTTGCCATTCAAAACTGTCCTTGAAGTCTGGATTATGTTATTGTGTTTCTCTAAATTGTTTGGGTCCCTTATCTTGAACTGAAACACTTCTCATTGAAGCATGTGTTGTTCACATTCAACATGATATAATTGTCCTACACATCTTTCTACTGGCTTTTAGTTGTTTCCACTTATGCACTGAGAATTCTTATATTTAAGCACTTCACCTTTGAACTTTTTGTTCCTTAACTACTAAGAAGCATGGATACGAATACGGGATACGAATGCAATACGGATACGGATATGGCAATTTAAAAAAAAATGAGGTTACAGAGACGGCGGGGATACAACCAAAAAATTATAAATTTTGTATATTTTTATTAGTTATATATATGAATATAGCATTTACAACAAAACTAATTTAATATATAATTCAATAAAAAATATAACAAAATATAAGTCATAAGATTTTATAATTTTATGATCATATAAATCAAATCAAATCAAACCAAGCTTTTTCCCACTAGGTGAGGTCGGCTATATAGATTTGACGACGCCAATCAAATCTGTTTAGGGCCATGTCCTCCGTTAGATCCAGGTAGGCAAGGTCATGTTTAATAGTTTCTTTCCAACTTCTCTTTGGTCTTTCTCTTCCTCTCCTATTCCTGGCAATTTCTATGTTTTCACACCTTCTAATAGGTGCCTCCGTTGGACGCCTTCTAACATGGCTAAACCATCTTAATTGATTTTCTCTCATTTTATTGTCAATCGGTGATATTTCTACTTTGTCCCTAATCTCCTCGTTCCTAATCCTATCTTTCCTTGTAATCCCGCACATCCATCTTAGCATTCTCATCTCCGCAATTGCTATCTTCTGAACATGATTATGCTTTACTGTCCAACACTCTGATCCATATAGCAATGCTGATCTTACCGCCACCTTATAATACTTTCCTTTCACCTTGAGGGGGACTTTTCGATCGCACAAGACCCCCGAAGCACTCCTCCATTTGGTCCACCCGGCCTGAATCCTGTGACTTACATCAGTATCAGTCCTTCCATCTTGTTGCACCATAGATCCAAGGTACCTAAAGTTTTTTTTCTCTACAATCTTTTGTGTGCCTAAACTTATTTCTATGCTACCAGTTACTCTACTTTGACTAAACTTGCATTCCATATATTCCGTTTTGCATTGACTTAGCCTAAACCTTTTTATCTTTAACGTTTCTCGCCACAATTCTAGCTTAGCATTCACTCCTTCTCTCGTCTCATCTACTAAAACAATATCATTTACAAATAGCATACACCACGGCACCTCATCCTGAATATGTCTTATAATCTCATTCATAACTAGAACAAACAAGTACGGGTTTAACGCTAAGCCTTGGTGTAGACCAATCGTGAAAGGTCATGTTATGATCATATATTTGAAGAAAAATGATAAAATAATAGGATACGTCATGTGGCGTATCCGACACGTATCTTGAAATATCTGATGAGTATGTGTATCCGATATGTATCGGATATGGATGTGGCATCGATTTTGGAGTATCCATGTTTCCTAGCTTAACTACCTAAAAACTCTTATATTTTGAGCATTTGTGGTTATTTCTCAAAATATTTCCTTCATCTTGATGAGTATTTAATGATGACACAATGCTTGCAAGTTTTTTTTTTTTTTGATAAATAAATTTAAAGTGAGCTATTAGAACTCCATATTCTCAACAAACAATGGAAATCAATCAAAATTCGGATCTAATCCCTTCGTAATCGATATATAGACATCAAAAGACCTTTAACTTTGTGTAAAGAAGTTTTAGTTCATTGAAATGTTCTTCTATTCCGCTGCCTCCAAATCAACCATGAAATACAATGCTTGCAAGTAAACTATGCCACCTCAGCCAATTATGCAGTTAAAATTCTTAAATCTGTCCTCATGAATCAGTGTATGACGAACAAGCTGATCAGTTAAGTATTTTTAGGCTTCAATTTGCCCACCTTGATTTTGTATGTACATGTTACTCTCACATATTTAGTTATTTTTTGTAGCTGGCCCCAACTGGTTTGGGACTAAAGCTTTGTTAGTTGAGTTGAGTGGTTAAATTAAGCCGCATAAAGTTTATGGCTTATCAAATTCTGACAACTGTTCCCCAACCTTGGTTTAATTTGCTAATTCTATGCTTTTGTAAAGTTAGTCATCAGAAAGCTCCTGCGTACTTAATTTCAGCCTCTATTATTGCCCTTTTTGTATCCTTCCAAGGCTATCCATGCATTCCAAAACCTCTACTCAAGTATGTCAGTTTATGTTGCGTGTAAAAATTTTTAAGGGAATAAATTGATGATTGCTTTTGTCACAATACTTTTTAGTGCCACCAAAATGGTGATCCCTAAATGCTCCTTCGATAAAAATTAAGACAAGCTCTGTATCTAACGGTCCTATTTTGTTGGGTTGTTATGGTTAGTTAATTGGGTTACATATCATAATAATTAGGGCCAGTTAATTTCTAGCAACAAGTATCTGACTTGCCTCTTTGCATTATTTGTAAAGATCATTCTCTAGTTCTGCTTATGAGTACCATGGGTTTCACTGGGGTATAAAAATGGTGCAATCAGCACTAAGGGAGGAAATTGGGAACTTGACAGGTGTCTTAGTCAAGGTGTATGGCTTATAAGTGTTGGCTTTTTTGACTGTTTTATCCGACTCTTTCTATTTCCGTAATTTATATGAAATGAATAATTTTCTAAATTCTATTATTTGCTGTATGCTCCTAGATGGTTCTTCTTGAAAAAATGGGTGTTAAGCACACAAGTATATGTTGAGTGCTTGTATCTTCTATGGATTGTATGCTTTTGTTTCTCATACCAATTTGACTATGGTTATTATCTTCCAAACTTGTTGACTTTATCTTCCATTTATTTTGAAAGATATTTGCTTATATCATTTTTGAGCCTTGTTCCCCCCTTTTTTATTTAAATTTTGTCCATTATAAAGTGGTCAATTTAATTGCTGAAATGTTTTTTATTACTTCAATACTTGCGCTTATAAGCAGTGGAACTCTGTACTCTGTAGTCACACAACTGTGCTGTAGACCATTTGGTTGGTGTTATTAGATGTCTTGTAATTGAGTCTTCATGGGTCGTAGTTCATGGGCAAGTTCCTATTGTCACTGTTACTGGAAGATAGAACTCATGCAGTTTCAGGACCTTTCATCCAACATTTTCTTGACTTCGTGGCATATTTGAATCCCTTCAATAACATTTTATGCCTGTGCATTTTCAGGTTCTCAAGGCATAGAAGATAATTGTTGGAGTGGAGGGCATGATTGGGATGACCTCTACTATCTTGATTGCAATCTAAAAGTGTCAGTTTGCAACTCTTCATTCAATATTTTTCAGAAAATATTGACATTAAAATATTTTCCATTCCTTAAATTCAAACTCTTAGAGTTAGTGACATCATTTAGGGTGCGTTTGGAGTAACAAAAAGTAAGATAAAATGAGATAAACTGAGATAAGTTGTGGGTTCGTAATTTGTGCAGTAAGATAAAAAGTGAATAGTTTTTAGAATTTTTCAGTGTTTTTTTTAACCCCTTTTTTAGAGTTTTTTGTCACTCCAAACAGAGCCTTAGTTTTGTCTTTGCTGTAGGATGTGTTGCAGGATGTGTTGCTTGTGTATTTGAAATCTTCAAAGTGTCAGATCCACTGAGGTTTAATGCTTGTAGGTTGTTCTTGGTTAGTTTTCTTCTGTGTCTGGATAACTGGAAGTGAAGAAGAAAAAGAAGAGAAGGTGCAATAACTGAAGATTTCTTCTCTTGTTATAAACTCTAGCTCAATCTGCAGTAGGATAGGATCCCACTCCCATATGAGCATTATCAAATTCAATTAACCATGCCGAAGCATTATCAAATTCAATTAACCATGCCGAAATTGGCAAGCTACTCAACCTTGATTTGCAAGGATATAGGTTTCGTGTAGCTAAATTAGGGAATGGTATATCTTGTCAGGAGCAGGACTTAGGTATCTAAGATTACCTCGAGATTGGAATTCCTTCAATCATCTGCAACTTAGCCAAGTGTATAGTTGATTTCTGGAGTATGTGAGTTGTGTAATTTTATTACTCTTTGACATCTCCCAGCATCTTTGAAAGTATTTACACTGCATTCCTTATAGTTTGTTGGATTATACATAAGCTTGATCAATTCTCTTATCTTAAAATAAAACCCTGCTTAGACTGCTCAACAAGGTCTATATTTCATCTTCTTGTCATCGTGATATCATCAACATAAATTGTGATGATAAACATTCCCGTGCCAATACTTAGTGAATAACTGTATGGAAACTTTCTTATCTCAACTAGTTTGGATCTTTTGAGCCATCTCTAGGAGCTTGCTTCCAACATAGAAGCTCCTTTTAACTTGTGCATTCTGCTTTTCACAGATTTCTTTGTAAAGAAAGTGTTTTAATGTTATGTAGAACTTACTGAGTTGTTGCATTTATTGTGTGGAAAAGTAAATAATGAACAAAACATACCTGAACCTCAAGATACGCAGACTTTCTTGACAAATGTCTAGCTACGCTGTTAAATAATTGTTTTCAGTAATTTTGAAAATTCTGTTATTATTATTAACGACATAACCATCTTTCCAATACTTGGTCTTTACACTGAACATATGCCCTGCCCCTGCTCATGTATTTTTGCATAAATTTAATCTTTACCCCCAGAGCAAATATTCTTGTGAAGTTGAAAAAAAAAAAAAAAGAAAGAAAGAAAAATTCTCAAGGCCCTTTGCCAGACTTGTTTTATTTATACCTCTCCAAATTCCTTCTGATCTTATAATTTGCCAGTAATCACTCTCTTCATCTAAAATTCTCTTCCCACTTTGTATATATACACAAATTCCTGCTAATTTGTTTTTCTATATCTGTCGACTTCTCAGGCATGGCCTTTCATCTAAAATTCTCTTCGTACTCAGTATATATGCACAAATTTCTGCTAATTTGTTTTTCTATGTCTAATATCTGTCGACTTCTCAGGCATGGCCTTTCTGTGCCCTATGAATGCCAATAAAAAATACAGGATGAGGGGCATAAAAGCACCTTAGGAAGGTGAGAGAATAACTGGATGCAAAGTAGGGTCGAAATCGGTTCGGTATCAGTTCCTAAACTGACAAAAATTAACTAACTGGCACTAACAATTACTTAAGGGGTAAATACTAATACCAATACCAACACTGATATTTTACCTAATTTATCGAAACTAAACCGAGGATATCGATATTGTCAGTTAACCAATTAAGTACTGACTTTTTTCTCTTTCGGTTTTAGTATTATTGAAAATGGTTAAGCCATTAACCAACACCGAAACTGAAACCGAAAGATCCTACTTACTAAATACGGACACCAACATTGATACATTGTACCATTGACTGAAACCTAACTGATCAGTTCAGTTATTTTGGTTAACCGATTACCAATACCACTAACTGGATTTACACCCCTTGCAAACTAGGATATGTTGAAATATGTAAGTGAAATAACCTGCGACTGGCAGGTAAAGTCATTAATAATTTGAAGTGTACAGCCAAGAAAATGACTGGAGAGGGAAATACAATGAGAGAGAAAGAGAGAGACTACATATCACGGAAAGTAGTTGTAAGTGGTCTCATCTCTTTCTCAGAAAGAAATTTGGAATCCCTTGTTCTTATCATTGTTTTGCTATTATAAAAGCCATTCATTGTAACATGGATGGTGAGATACTCCATTCACAATTAGTCCCCCCTTGAGATGGTCTCTGAGGGAAGTAAGCTTTGGAGATTAAAAGGTCAATTTCTTTTTGCCTACTCGTGCAAGGACCCAAAATCAAATAACTGTGCCTCTGGATAAAGTTTCTCACATGATTTATTTTGTTTAGATGATGTTGGGTTTTGTGTTCATCTTACTTTTCCCATCTGAGGATTTATCTTTTTGTCCTGAATTTGTTTGTTATCTACGTGCTTCTTGCTTTTAATTTCACTGAATTATTTATTTTACTGTTATTTGTGTTTCTGTAAGCTTCCACTGTGGGCTGTAAAATGATAGCTGCAATCTTAAGTCCTTTACATTTGGCACATACTGTGATCATTCGTAGATGTTGCAGTTCTGTAAGCATTTTGAGGAAGTTTTTTTTTTTTCTTTTTAACTTTGTGGTAATTGCAACTAAAATTGCGTAACTGCTATTCCAGCTTCAAGATATTGTTTGGGATGAATTTGATCAAACTGATGATCATATAGTGCCTTATTCTGGCAATGAACACGGGATTGATCCCACATTTCAAGGTGATAGGTGTAAGAAACCTCGAAATGAAGTAATAGGTGTTTCAAGTAATGCTGGTGACTGTTGTACTGCCAATTGTATTACTCAAGGCAAGGGAGGGGGAGGATTTCAACATCTGAAGCACACAAAGGATACAATGTTGGAAAAAGATTCGTGGTCTCACACACCTGAGGGTGTATTTCCTGCTTCACGTAATAGTGACTCAAACAAAGAGACAACAAGCTTAGCATCTGGTAATACAAGGGTGTCCAGTCAATGCTTCAAAAGCAGTAACATTGATGCAATTGGTATGGAGTTTTGTGTTGATGATCCTATCATTGGCGAGAGGTGTGCTGCAGTTGATGGTAACTCTTATAGTTTTCCTCTTGGTGACATTTCTCAACCGGACAATGATCTCAGTTTTCTCGATAATGATCACGAGGACAAAGAATCTAATGGCCTCTTTTATGGGTGGCCTGATATTGGAAATTTTGAGGATGTTGACAGGATGTTTAGGTACTACTTAATGTGCCTTCATTTGATGTTTATGTTTTATCCTTCTTGTTGTGTGAATATGTTTACTTTATTTGTGTTGGCAGAAGTTGTGATTCAACATTTGGGCTAGGGGGTGTTGGCAATGAAGATGAATTAAGTTGGTTTTCATCATCACATGCTATTGAAGGATCTGAGGATGTGTTGAAGTCAGACTACAAGTTTTCTTGTCCCGAGTCCAGTCCATTTAAAAATATACCAGAACAACATGAACCTGCTAAACTGAACAATTCTTCAGTCAATAATTCTGACTTGGACAGTGCATCTATTAGTTATAAATCTAGTTTTCAGGTATCAGAAGGCGGTGAGCTTGATTCTGTCAGTGACTTCACTTTCATGAATGGGCCTGATGGTATCTCTGAAAGCAAGGATGAATTTACTCCTAAAAATCAGGTCAGTAGAAGCTGTCCTTTCAAATACATTTTTTTTTTTTTTTTTATGTTGTGCTGTGTTTTTAACTTAGCAATCTATGGTATTTATTAAAGGACTAAAGGCGTGCTAATTTTATCATTTTTCTAGGGAATAGAGCTTAATGATGCTGTTCATTTGAACATTTCAACCATCAATCACTCTAGAAGTGAGGACACTGGGATGGTATGTTACAGGACAATAAATTTTGCAAGAAAAATTCATTTCCTTTTTTTCACTTATGTATTATAACTTCTAGTTTTAATAGTTCTGGTTGATGACGAAGGTGTGCAAAAAAGATGTTTACAGATGAAACATAATTTGTCCTTGCCAACTTGTAATTACAATTGAATTGCATTTGCACTTGCAGTCCATATGATGTGTTCTTCAATGCATTCATTTTGTTTGTTGGTTATTTGTGATAATTCTTTGATGCAAGGTCTAGCAAATTGGTCTGCCTGAAATTCTCTCAGTAGTAAGCAATTTGGTCTATTTACTAATGTTTAAATGTGTCATAATGTGCCAGATCAATTTTCAGAAGAAGCAGGCAAAGCAGCATAATAAAGCAGAAGGAAAAAGAAAGGATAGATGCATAGAAAATGGTGCTTCATTCTATCATCCTGGCAACCTACAGTTTAAAGACACAAAGCTTCCTTCTGGGGACTCATCTCAACATCTTTTCAACTCTCCAGACCTTCAAAAACAAAAGAAAAACATAAGACCTAATTCCTTTAACCACTTGGAGAACCATGTTCCTTTCATGCATTTTGACTATATCCATTCTTCAGATCAAATTCCAGTCAGTTCAATGCCCTCTGGTATGAAATCTAAAAGTAATGGTCTCACTTCTCTGTCCCCGAAGGAGTCTTCTTATGCATCAAATCAATTACAGTCCATGGAGAGCTCTCTTGGCCCTTCATTTGAGGCTCCTTCCATAGATGACCAGAGGGAAAAGATACAATTTCAACGAGGATTTCATCCTTCGTATAAGAGCAATGCGGATTTGGTGGTTCAGACTGCATCTTGTGATCCTATTCCAGTCCCAAAGCAAGTTCACCGTTCTCAAAATGAAGTCGAAAATCTGAGTGAATTTGGAGGAATTAGCATAAGAATTCCAGCAGATTTAGATTCTTCAAATATAGAGGATAGCTCTTGTGTGAGCTCTGGGTTGGATGAGATCTCCCTGGAAGCATCTAGTTTTCGACAGCTTCAACAAGTCATGGAACAGGTATTGTCATTGCGACTTGTGGGATTACGGGTTCAAACCCTTTAAGTATAGCCTCTCTGATTACAGCGGGAAGGCAACAAACATTTGACCCTCTCCAAACCCCACAATGCAGGAGTTTTGTGCATTGGATCGCCCTTTTTTTTATATTATTGTTAGGTTGTTAGCCACTATCTCACCATAAAGCTTAAGCTATTAGGGTGGGGTTAACTTTATTATTTATATTGACTTATTTTTTGTCAACACACCTCCTCACACGTAACCAAACTGATTTTGAAGGGGCAAAACATGTGGAACTATGGATTTATTTTGAGTGGCGATGAGGTTTGAACTTGGGACCTTTGCGTATTTTGATACTATGTTAGATTGTTAGTCATCATCTTACCTAAAAAAGCTTATGCTATTAGGGAAGGGGGAAAAGTTTATTATTTATGTTGACCTATTTTCTCCTAACAATTATGGGTGTGTTTGGAGTTGTGTAAAAGTGTGTAAAATAAAATAAAATTGTAAAAGTAAATGTCTTGTAATTCGTGCAGTGAGTGAAGAATTTAAATTTTGCTGTCTAGTAATTCGTGTTTGTAGAGATTTGTAAGATTTTATTTTATTTTGGAGAGCTCCAAACGGAGCCTATATTCTTACAACTAAAAGCACCTAATTTTCAACTATGGCGGGCTAGTATGGAAGTCAAAATTTTTTCTGTGTGAGATAACATGTCAACTTTATAGTGCCTTATCCTGTATGCACCTCAAACATGCTGTACCTATTGCACATATCACTGAAAATGATAAAGGTTCTGTAGGTGGGTCGCATTGTATCGAAACTTGGACTGGAGGGAATGTAGACATGTAGGCTTGCGAGTATCTGGAATGGTCGAGAATTCTGTAATTGAGTTGGGATCTTCTTATCTGTAGTATATATGCAGGGGAATTCCAAAACCTATCCTGTACAACACATGAAAAAATGCAACCACCACTGTAGCATGTATGCATGCTGTTGCGATTAGGTTGCACCAAAGCATCTTGCACTATGTTATCCACATGTATGCACTTGTTAACGGGAAGCTGTTGGTTGGAAGAGTGAAGATGATTGCAAAATGTTTAAGAACTGTACTCAGGAGGTTTCCATGTATCTTAAATTATTGTGTGGGGTTAGTAACTTAGTACTGCATTGTTTATGTTTGACCATGTTGTTCTACTTCTGAGTTGAACCTGCTTTCTTTCAGTTGGATATAAGGACAAAATTGTGTATAAGAGATAGTCTGTACCGCTTGGCTAGGAGCGCTGAACAAAGACATCATTATGCAAATCTGAATGGTGGCAGCGTAGATGATAGGAGACACCAGTGGAGCAGTTATGGCTGAAGGAACAAACAAGTATGCAGTCACTGCTTGCTTTTAGCAGGTCATTTTAATATTTGTTTAAAAATAAATGGTCCTACCGTTGGGCACTTGTTATTCCTTTTTTTTTTTTCTCCCTCCCCCATGCATGTGTGGTGTCGTGGGCTCTGGAAATGCTGTGTAGTTTCAGCATGATGAACTCATCTCATGGTGAGTATTAGTTTCCTGACCTATTAAAGTGACATCAAGCAACCCGTGAAAATCTATTTGGATTTGTTGAGTTTTTTGTATGACCCAGTCACCCAGTTTGCACTACTGAGATTAACTGGTTCCCAACACTAATATGTGAACACAAAATAGACCTTGAAGATGGCCAAAATTCCACTCCCTTGCCATTTTCAGATGTTATATTATGTTTTATGGATTGAAGAAGAGGAGTCAAGGCATCTTCAAATGTTATTTATTTACTTCATATTTGTTTCTAGGATTAAAATAAATATGAAAAATATAAGTTGGTTCTAGTTGGACAGATTCTTACTAGAACCAACTTGAAGGTGGCCAAAATTCTCCTCCCTCGCTGTTTTCAGATGATACGCGGAGCCGAAGAAGGGGGAGTTAAGGCATTTTAAAATGTTATTTATTTACTTCATATTTGTTTCTAGGATTAAAATAAATATGGAAAAGAGAAGTTGGTTCTCGTTGGACAGGTTCTAGTTATCCAGAAGCTAGCGGAGATTATCTTTCTTCCCCTTATTTGTGGCTCCCAATGGTTGTAGTGTGGGATAGAAGTGTTGATAAAATGGAAAAAGAAGCTGAAAAGAACTGGCTTTGTGAAAGAGCTAATACCTTTCAAAGGGAGAAAACTCACCTTGATTATGAGCATTATAGACAGTTTGCTCCTTATTTCTTGTCTATTTACTGTTCTTGACTTCATTGGCACAGAGACTGCTGAAGGTTCATTTGAAGCAACATAAATGCACACATTTTTTTTTCTCTCTCTCTCCTACTAGGCATAGTGGTACGGTGGTGAGTGTTGCCGAGGGTGTGGTAGTGAATGAAAAGGTGACAATGATAGGAAGAATGGTAGGTGATTGTAGCAGGCAGTGGTAGGCACTGTTGATGACTTGACCTAGAATGGTAGGGTTGAAAAGATATGATGGTCAACAATGCGAGTTTTCATAAGGCCATTGGAGGTTTATTCGGTCATTAATTTCAGATTCGTAGGTATTAGTCGAGGGGCACATAAGTTGCACTGGACACTGGATTTAAGGAAAATATTTTAACTATGAAGAGACTGTAGAGCAGAATTCGTTCCATCATTTAGGGTGTTGAATTTAGTTTTCTATTACCTTCATGATCTAATATAATTTGTTCTGGAAGCCCTTATTATCTAAGCTTTTGCAGTGTTCACCTATTTTTGTCTTAGTGTTGTTTGATAATATACCTGATTATCTCAGGTGCAATGGATTTATGGATATGGAAACTGATACAAATCCTATAGATCGGTCTGTAGCACACCTACTGTTTCACCGGCCTTCAGACTCTGCTGCAATACCGGCACATGATGGTTTGTCTCTCAAGTCACAAGCCATGGCAAGTATTCTCATATATGGAAACAAATTTCCAGTCAATGCAAGGATATATATTCTATATGCCATAGCAACTTAATTCTTTTTAGTTCACTAAATGGAGTTTGAATGAATGAACAGATACATGGGTCTGTCACCAGTCCATCGACAGTGACTGAGCAACTGGTTTCCCAGGAAGAAGCCGCCAGTGAAGCAGATAAAAAAATGGTAGCCAATCAGTGATGATGACCAATGAATTCGTAGAACCTCAGGTGAACCCGATCAATGATGATGACTGATGAATTCATGGAAGCCGCCAGTGAAGCAGACAAAAAAGTAGCAGCCGATGGATGATGATGACTGATGAATTCATTAGCATCAGCACAGTTGCAATGAAATGTATCTATTGCACACTGCTTTATGCGCAAGATGATGTATAAAATGTGTTTATGAGAGCCTACAATGGAAAAGCCAGCTTTGATTCCATGTTTTAGATGTCATAGCTTGAATTAATCTAGTGATCTAATGTTGGGTCTGTAATTGTCTTGGTGATAAGCTAGTTTTCTACTTGCTCTTCTTCAGGCATTTAAGATTGTGCTGCGTGTTTTGAATCATTCAATTGTAACGTTACTGTTTGTTTAACCCTGTTGTTCCCTCCTCTTGTTTGGCTCTTTGAGAACAGCATTAAAGTGGGGAGTATCATGTTTTTTGGTATTGTAGCCATATTGCGTACGTAAGTTTTCCTTGGCATTTAGAGTGAATAGATCTTCGGATCTGTAGCATAAATGGCACTTGCGCGTGGTCGTATAGATGTACAGTATCTAAGGTCTAGAGATGGCAATTTGTCCTTTGTGAGTATTTTGCCTCGCCAATAAAGGCAAGTGCTTTAAAATTAACGGGTAATGGTGCGGTCTGTACTTGGTTCATGCTTACATGGGCTGTTCCCAACTGTTTACCCGCCCGCCCCTTATTTTCGACCGAAATTACACTGATTTATTTACAAACCATACGAATCAGTTAAATTCAAGATTTACACCATGTCTGATAATTTTTAAA
The DNA here is from genome assembly GCA_019916065.1 of Vitellaria paradoxa. Lineage (NCBI taxonomy): Eukaryota > Viridiplantae > Streptophyta > Magnoliopsida > Ericales > Sapotaceae > Vitellaria > Vitellaria paradoxa. Next base: position 43,915,835 of record CM034238.1, read on the forward strand.
GTTTTTTTTTTTTTTTTTTCAATAAATGATTGAAATCTTTTACAAATCTTCCTCTTAAACTCTCATCTTATTTTCGCGTCACTTCACATTTTTATAAATTATTAAGTTGAACTTAATAATGATATCTAAAGAGTTGTATTAAAAAAAATAAAACTTTTACTTCTTAATATGACGTTGCCCGATAAAGAATGAGAGACGATATAAAAATATATGCATATTTTATTTTAGTTAAGAAGTGTCGTAGGCACGAGTTATTAGCTAGTATATTTATATAATAATATAGAACGGTTTTTAGAAATGTCACTCTCATAAGTTGAGATCTAAGGTTAAAAATTATTTTTCTTTTATTTAACGATTGAGATTATTTTTATATCTTTAATTTCTTGCTCAATTCTTATTTTAATGAACTCCACTATCATTTATTTCACAAAATTAATTGAATATTTTAAATTTCACCATATTTTAAAAATGGAGATCATATCGCTAACTTAAATTCTACCTAAATGTATATTTTCTTTTACAGTACTTATCAAAAATTAATTAGATAAGAGAGAGGGACAAAAAACACGTAATAGCTCTTAGAGCATAAGGTTTTGGAAAAAAAAAAAATTAAAACTATGAATTATTATAGTTTTTTTTCAATTTGAACTTTTGGTCCAAAGTTTCAATTATATAAAAAACTTAATACTAATTTTATTTAGAGTGCCATATGCACGGGTTATTACTAGTACATTTATATAATAAAACACAACACATTTCAAAAATATACCTCTTACAAACTAAAATCTAAAGATTAAGATTGAGTTTTATTTTTCAGTAATAATTGAGATATTTTACAAACCAAAGTTTTCAGAGAAAACTCTCGCGTAGTCATTGAATTATTTCACATTCTGATAAATCATTGAATTGAATTTAATAATGATATCTGAAAAATTGCATTGAGAACGACAAAATTTTTGAATTTTAAGAGGGAATTTATTTTAAATTTTTAGAAAGAAAAATATGCTAACATATTTTAATTTTAAATATGTATATTTAATTTTAATTAAGAATTATCATAAGCACGAGTTAATCGCTAATAATATGACAATCCCCATCCGTCATTTTCTCCCAGTGTTACCTAAATAAGAGCAAGAATTTTATAAATCCAAAGAATCCAAAGGGCTGACGTCAATATTAGGAAGAATTTCATAATTTTGGAAGGCTTACAGATGTCAGCTCCGTACGAATATGTACGAACCGTTAAATTTTATTTCAACAGTATAAAAAAAAATGCAGTAAGCCTCCCCTTTGAATTTCATTCATAAGAGAAAATACAACCATCACATCAAGATTAAGCTACAAGACAACGAAGCACAAAATGCACAAAATTAATAACTTCCAGGCCACAGTAGGGTTCTGAAAAATTACACTTAAGCTTTATTATTTTTACCTCCATTTATCTAAAATATTTACTTTTATCCTATTATTTTTATACTTTTTGCCCCCACTATTTTTCCATTTTTACCATTATTCACTTAAAATTTATGCTTTTTCACCCGCTGATAACAAATCTGGGTTCATGGTTTTAAAAAGTGGTAACGTTTAATGTAACGACAGCGGAAAATAACGAATGTAACAGGAAAAAAACAAGGATACAATGGGAATGGAGTAGTCTGAGAACATTACGTAATGGTTACAGCTGATTTTAAAAACTATGTCCAGGTTCACCCCTCTTCCAGACCCACAACTACAGAGATTTACACAAAACAAATGCAGCAGATTAATGACCCTCAAAAGTCTTTTTATCTCCTGAAACATTTGACATATAATCTCTTCCTGATATTTCCATTCTATAGCACATTCTTAAAATAAATAAATTCTCGAGTCAACAACATAACCATACCACGATGCACCTTCAGTGTGAAGTAATGAAACTGCTGGCAGCTGCTTGAACTTCCATCAGTTCTACCAATCAAATTGCTAATCAAACTGCTGCCGAAGCATCATTTCTGTCTCACTCTTCCAGGTGGCATGCGACGACTGGCCTTTCATTCTCTTACTCTTCTCCTTGTCTTTAATAGTGGACCCCTTCTTCTTTGCAGTCTCATTGTTTGGGTCCGCAGGAGGTCGATCACTACACTGCGGACAGACCATTCCCTTGGCAGTAGAGTAAGTCTTGGGTATTCCACATTGGAGGCACATCCTATAAATAAATATCAAATTCAGAGAGGACAATTAAGAGATCTAAGAGAGGCATTCCATGTGCCTAACAGAGCACCAGGTCGATCAGAACTTGAAAGTATTTTTTTTTTACCCACCCCTAAAAAGTAGCATCCAACCGAACTGGACAAGTACAGGCAAAAATCCACATGGGTGATTTTAAGGGGAAGAAACCTTTTGCGGAGTTTCGAATACACCATCTCTCCAAGTTTACAATTGAGAAGCGTGTCTTCCACACCGTTAGCTATCCCCTCAAGTTTGTTTCTTCATATGCTTAGTTACTCAATTACCGTTGAAGTAGCAAATTCAAGCCACCCATTATGGAAGAGCTACTAGTGCCCAAGACAAAGCAGCTCCCCGTAATTCTACCCATGCCTCAAAGTAGTTATAAGGGACAGAAGGAAATTAGTCTACGTCTTGAGGTCTTTATTTATTAACTTTTTTCATAATGGGAATATTTTACAAGTGTAATTTAAAAGACATTTATACATGTACAATTACAAACATTTTTTTTCTTCATAACTACAATGGTGATAATTGACCTTTGATATTAGCAGACATCTTAAACCCAGGAACATCTTTTTAAACATTCGTTTGTATATTGCAGGTACCTAGTCAGTTGTGCATGTGTGTATGTAGAGAGAGAGAGAGATTGATATTAAATTATTTTAGTCCTTCGACGTGAGACATGAATGATAGAAAAACAAGATACCTTAGAAGCTCTGCTGCATCTCCTGCATTTGGATTGGTTACAGTTACCACACGCTTGCCGCCTCCCTGTGTCGTGCTCGACAAGCTATTTGGTTGGACAGATGATGCTGGAGTGTTGCCCTCAGTATCACTTCTTACTCGCTCATGGATTCCAGTAAGCTGGGCTTTGGCTTCCACTACAGCACCTATAAACAACATAACAGCAAATTTCAATCACTAGGGATGTGACGGAGATGACAAAATACCTAGAAAACAAAGAACATGTATATGCACCCAGCAAACTCTTAGTCACAATCTGAAATAGGAATTTCTACAAGTACTTAACGGAATTTTTGTCCAATGCATCATTTCATCTCAAATGACTCCATTGAAGTTTCATCAACAACTGAAGCAATGCTTCAGAAGTGCCCTCAGAAGGAAGCACTGCAATATTTTTTTTTTGAAAAGAAAATGAAGCACTTCAATATTGTAATTAATCCAACTAAAAAATGAAACTACCACATCAGTTATTGATGATACTAACCTTAGTTGCCTACATCAAATTTAAATCACGATAGAGCTATAACGCATTTATTATATCTCATGCTCTATTACCCTTTCCAAAAGTCCAAGGACATTCATGGCATGTCATAAAACTACCATGAGAAGGAAAATACGCGTTGCCTTGCAAAGAAGATGGAGAATCCATTGATCACATTTTCATTCATTGCTTGTGGTGTAGGAATTGTGGAATTTACTACTGGCTAGATTGGAAGTGCAGTGGGTCTTCCCACAAGAGATTAAGAGGATGTATCAGCCTTCATGGAGATATAAACTGAGTGCCCAAGAGAAAATGGCGTGGAGGATGGCCCTTTTTTGCTTAACTTGGCTAATATGGAAGGAACCGAATGGATGAACATTTCAAGGATTGGAAAGGCCTATATATAGATTGAAGAGCTCACTTTTGTCTATTTTGTAAAATTGGTTGTGGGGGTATAGTACCCGACTTATCTTCTTTTATGAATTTTGTTAAGTATGTATATTTTGATAGATCCTTTGTTCGGATAGGCATTTTCTTGATGCATTTTTTCAATAAAATTAGTTTTTTATAAAAAAAAAAAAAATTACAATGAGATCCAATTACTAAAAAAATATATAAACCAAACCAAACCAAACCAAGCCTTTTCCCACTAGGTGGGGTCGGCTATATGGATTTGTCGACGCCAATTAGATCTGTTTAGGGGTATGTCATCTGATAAATCTAAGTAGGTCAGGTCATGTTTACTGGTTTCTTTCCAGCTTCTCTTGGGTCTTCCTCTACCTCTCCTACTCCTGGCAATCTCCATACTTTCACACCTTCTAACAGGTGCCTCTGCTGGACGCTTTCTAACATGGCCAAACCATCTTAATCGGTTTTCTCTCATTTTATCTTCAATCGGTGCTATTCCTACTTTGCCCCTAATCTCCTCGTTCCTAATCCTATCTTTCCTTGTAATCCCACACATCCACCTTAGCATCCTCATCTCCGCGACTGCCATCTTCTGACCACGATTATGTTTTACTGCCCAACACTCTGATCCATATAACAACGCTGGTCCAACCGCTACCTTATAATACTTTCCTTTCACCTTGAGGGGGATTTTTCGGTCGCACAAAACCCCCGAAGCACTCCTCCATTTGGTCCACCCAGCTTGAATCCTGTGACTTACATCAGTATCAATCCCTCCATCTTGTTGCACCATAGATCCAAGGTACCTAAATTTATCTTTCTCTACAATCTTTTGTGTGCCTAAACTTACTTCTATACTACCCGTTATTCTATTTTGACTAAACTTACATTCCATATATTCCGTCTTGCATCGGCTTAGCCTAAACCCTTTTGTTTCTAACGTATCCCGCAACAATTCTAGCTTAGCATTCACTTCTTCTCTCGTCTCATCTACCAAAACAATATCATCTGCAAAACTAAAAAAAATATATACATATCAAAAATAATTTTTTTTCCAATTAGTGATAATAATATCAACAACAACAAATATAATAAAAAAAAAAAAAAAATCACCTTTAGCAACACTGTTAGGATAGCCATGGAAGTTTTTTTTTTTTTTTTTTTTTTTTCAAGCATCAAAAAGAACTACAATAAAAGGAATGAACAATACAAAAATTAAAAGTAAATGTAAATTGGCACCAACTATATCAAATATATTATATAGCTTCCAGCCTCTTTTAGAAGTAAAAATGTGTTAAAGAGTGCCAAAGGGGGTGCACCCTATGCATATGAAGTATACCAATATGAGAACGCCATTTACATATCAAAGACAAACAAGTCTCTCAAATGTTTCACAAAAAAGCTCCAGCAAAAAGGGGTCTAGCCTCCCTAGGACAAAAATATTGAGATTAGCACGGAGCCTCATGAATTGGACACTGAAATCTATAACAATTATCTTTCTTGAAGAAACATCTAGCAGTTGTATTCTTTCTTTAGATGACTTGGGATATGATAGAAGTCCAAGCATATCTATACTATTATAATAAAGGGAGAACCAATTTTGATATATCCCTCAATTTTCAGCTATTTCACACTTTCGAATGTCCTAAATGCCCTCTATCTGCTAACCTGTTTTTGTGAATGACTGTTATTAACTGTATAGTAGGGGAGAATTGATAGGGATAAAAAGGGGAAAAAATTAAGAAGAATCGGGAAGAGAAAGAGAGAGATGGGACAGTGGAAGAAGAAGAGAACGAGAGGGGAACCAGAGGGGAAGAAGAATAAAAAAGGAAAAGTGATAAAGGAATAGGGAAGAAAACACACACGTAGAGTATTTGCATCCACCCTGGTGTTTAATAAAACTGTTGAGTTTACTTGAACTAGTAGTTGCAAACTTAATTAGAAGATCCAAAAGTAATTTCCTCAAGCGACTGTAATTCATAATTACCATCCGCCAAATGCATTCAACGTTTAGTGATGATTCAAATCCCATCAACTAAAAATTAAATACTCAGCTACTGTGATTACGTATTGTCAACTGTGATAATTAAAAAATAAAAAAAAAAAAGAAATCCAAACCAAAAATTTCAGCATCAAGCAATCCCTACAAAGAGAAGCGCAACGTTCCATTAATAATCTACAAAGTTTAACCCCCAAAAAAAAAAAAAAAAAAATAATCCGTAAAAACAAAGTGTTGCTTGAGAAATATGGTCTGTATATCTCCGCGTTCAATAACGAACCTAATCAACAGGACCACAAATAACAAACAATGTCCAAAGTCAAAATTCACGATGATACGGAATTGATTACCGGCGGGTAAATCTTTCTTCTCTTTACGATTTCTCCGGCGACCATGCCGCCACCGCTGGCCATCAACATCTCCCGCCGCCGACGAGGGCTCCTCGACGCAATTGTTCAGGAATTGCGGTGGCCCCGCAACCTTCGATAATTACAAGGATTTCGAAGCCCAAAACGAAAGCTCAATTCAAATCTTGACCAAAACTTTGCTGCACTAACAAATAGAAAAGAAAAGAAGCAAAAAGGCTTACTTCGGCGAAGGCGTCGAGCGCAGATGGGAGAGAAGAGCCGCCATTGGAGGAGGAATTTGGAAGGTCGAACAAGGGTTTGCTGGCGTAATCCGAAACGACGTCGTTACGCTCGTCGTCTGAAGAGTCCAGGCCCTGAAGATTATCATTCTCTGTCGCTGTTTCTTCTTCTTCTTCTTCAGCGGAGGAATAGCCTTCAAGGAGTGCCAAACTCATTCCGATCCCTTCAAGCAACCCTACGCAGAGAAGGTGAGAACAGAGTTCACAAAAAAATTGCGTCGTTGACGGTGATGGAAAATGTCCCGGGTCGGGCCTGACCCGGTCGTGGGTCAGCCCGCCCTGCTGGCCCGCTTCTTGACAGAAAAATTCGCCCTGGGCTGTCCCAGTAGCTCTAGGTATTTGTCTAATATTTATTAAAATGTTTTTAAATAAATTAAAAAATTTAAAATAACATAATTATTCAATTGATCATAAAAATTAATATAATTTTAATTATATTTAATTTAATAAATTGTAATAAATAATTTCTATTTACAAAAATCGTATTTTAAAATTGAAAACACTTGCAATTTATAAATAAAATAAGAATCATTTAATGAACAAAATTTATTAATAAATAAATAATTAAATTTGAACAATTAATTACTTAATAAATAATTTTAATAATTATTATTAATTATTAATAAATAAATATATAATTATTTATCTTTGGAGGAGAGATATAAAGAGAGAGGGGGTGGAGCCCACCACAAGAAAGTAAAAAACAAAAAAATTACAAGACGTAAGTGCGTTGGATGCTCACTTATTAATCATAACCACTATCAAACTCCTTTATTTTTTTTTATTTATTAGTATCTCAAACTCGTTTATTTTATTAATTAAAATTTCAAACATGTCCTGTCCCACCAATTAAATATTCGTTTAAAAAAACTCGCTAAATACTTGTTTAAAAATTAATTTTTTTTAAAATAGTTGATATGTTCTCTATAATACCCAACAAATATATTTGTAAATATACATGTAGATTTTTTTTTTCTAGATCTTTATTATTCTCCATGTCAAGCAAAAATTAAAAAAGAAAAAAATCTCATTCAAATAAACTATAAATAAAATATTACATGTAAGTTCAATAACTATTTATATATTCAAATAATTTTACAAAACTAATAATTTAATTATAATTTCAAAATATGAATCACTTGGTAATAATCCACAATAACAATTCAAAGAAAATGACAATAATCCACAGTTAAATAGTCATAGGGCTAAGAGTTTAATTACTTTTATTTTAGAAACAAAATTATTAATAAATGTGTATTTAACGGATATCCTATAAGCGTAAATAAGTATCAAGTATTGAATACTTTACAGACAAATCACAAATCCATTCAAAACTTATACGTGAACTAAATTTTAATCTTAAATTTGTCTCAATCCTATGAGAACATTTCTTATATCAACTTATTGGTTGTAACAAGAAAGAGATAGGGAGAGAGAAAGGGAGGGGGGAGTAGGGGTGAGTGAAGTAGGGGATCACAAGGTCGAAAAATAAAAAGCAAAACACATATAAGCATATGGCTCCGTTCGAAGCTACATAAAATAAAATAAAATAAAATTTTATAAATCTCTATAAATACGAATTACGAGATAGTAAAATTTAAATTATTCACTCACTGTATGAATTACGAGACATTTACTTTTATAATTTTATTTTATTTTATATACTTTTATACAATTTCACACACATCCTATAGAAGGCTAGAGAAAGGAAGGGGTGAGCCCAAGCCTGAACCCAAAGGGTGCGGAGTAGGACGGGCCGATACAGAGAAGTGGATGGGGACGGGATGGGTCAAAAAACGAGTCACCCCCGAATCGACCTCGTTTACATCGCTACTTTACACTTTTTTTTTTTTTTTTAATTTTCAATAATGGACAATACAAAATTTGTGACAATCGTTGCCCGGACCAAGATACACAGACTAAGGGAGTTCCGTCATATCGTGACTATGAATCTTCGAAATAAAATTAAATGATTCATAAAAAAATAAATTTAAAAATTTTAGAGAAAGAGGGAGATGTTTGGGTGAATGAGCATTTCATGTTTGGAGCTGTGTGTTTTAACTTGGAATCAGCATATCATCTTCTTCAACCTTTGCACACTATTTTTCTAATTGCTCGTGTTTTTTTTTTTTTTTTTTTTTTGGAAAGTCAAAAAGTATAACAGGATTCCCGGATTACTATACCCATTTAAATATATCGTATCCATATCTGATTTGAACTAACAACCGACCGCGAGGGAAGCAAACCTTCCAGCCAATACGCCAGGAATGGAAGGGCGATCGTGTTCTTCTTTAAAAGTAGGATGATCCACCCTTTTTTACTTGATTAAAATTCTCGAGATATCTTAAAATAAATGCATGCATATTTTGCATTTGGTTTAATGTGTCTAATCAAGCACAGCATCAAAACTTAGTTATGGGTAAATTATATAACAATAATTTATAATAAATAATATAATTAAATTAATATAAAATATATTTTATTAAATTCAATTAATTTTAAATTTTTATTAAAATAAAAATTAGTTACTATAAACAAATTTACATTTCTAAACACAATTTCAAACTTAAACGACAATGTTGCCACACGAATTCTAAAAAGTCATATCATAATTCAAAATGATGTTTTTAATACATAAATAGAGTTTTTCCACATATAATTGGGGCCGAAGTCATGGCTAGCCGTGTGTTGAAAATGACGTTGTAAATGTCTACTGCTAGAATCCATCAGAAAATTGAATCCATCAGAAAATTGATGCCTTGAAGCAGAAGCCGGATAAAACGTTCTTCACAATCGATAGACTTCGTTTCAATTGGTTGGAGTAACATTCAAACAAAGTTTTTCCCCAAACAAAAAAAAGGGCCGGCCCAGCCAATTATGCTCTACGAAAATGAAGCACAAATTACATAAGAAATGAACATATCCCCTGTGCATCTGTTTGGAACTCTAATATTTATACGGTATTTGGATTGATAAAAAATAATAAACAATAAAATTTTGAAAATTTTTTTAGTGTTTAGTGCGTAACTATCAAATCACATTTTTTAGAAATAAATAGTAAAACTTTTTAACTTTTGTATTAACTTTTTAAAGAGAAAAACCATCCAAAAGGTTCTTTTGGATCTGTCAGAATAATTTTACATCAAAATTTATTAGAAGCCATTGAAAAATTTTTAAGATTTGTAGAAAAATTATTGGAATTTATAAAATATTATTAGACTTTGTAAAAAATTTATAAAAGTTTGTTAAAAATTATTAGGATATGTAAATATATATAGATTTATAAAAACTTCACAAAGTACGACGAATACAAAATATGTTACAGAATTTTAGAAAATTTTAAAGCTTTCAAAATTTTTCAACAATTTCCATCGCACCCAACACCTCCTTAATAATGTTTTAACATTTTTTTTTTTTTTTTTGCCAAAAGTTGATAGGAGAAATTTTCTTATGTGTTTAGTAAAATAAATAATAATTTTTCATAAATTTTAACAACTGTTGTGTGTTTGGGAAATTTTTTTAAGACTTCCAATAATTTTTGACAATTTTTTGTATGTTTAGGTAAAATTTTTAGTACCGTTTGTCTTAAACAAGTTACTCTTATTGATCATAAAAATGGCAAAACACAAGCACCCATTTGGTAAAAATTGATCCATATATGCTGATTTTTGATTCACAAAACGGCACCAATATCTTATCAATTGATTTAAGTTCAACACACAATCTAACTGATTCATAAACAGCCCATTCGTTAACAACATTACCATAAAAAGATTGTTGTTTTCAGTATATAAATGAAGGGAGAAAGTACTTGTCCAAAAGCTGCCATGAGCATTCAACAACACATTGCACACAAGCTAACCGATTCACGAAACCCATTACCAACAAGATCATTGAAGGACCCTGTAGGAAGAGCTAACACAGACTCATGAACAGAAATTAGCTATCAGTAGCAATCAAATGAATCGATATTCTTCCTCGCATCAGACATAATTTTAGTAATCCATGCACACTACCAGGAAGCAAAAATGATTCAAACAAAGCACACAACATATGGAGGGAGAGAGAACAAAACAGAGACAGCAGCAATGCAGCGTTTAACATTTTTTTGTTGTTGCAATGCAATCAATCATGGAGGTGGCAGCTCATAATTTTCTTAGCTTTCCATTACAAAAACCCCACAGAATGTCAACCGAATTATAAACGTACTCTCTAAAAAACAGAATAAAATTTGAAAGCACATATTCAAGATAAAAGGAAACTCAGTTCTACAAACTCATCCAGAAATACTTACCAAAAAAAAAACTCATCCATAAACACAAGGAAGCAAGTCAATAGGGCATGTTAAACTCATAAATACTAATAAAAATTAAGAAGAGTACCAAAATTGATAACCCAAAATTTGCTGGAAAGAACACTCCAAATGCACCATGCTAATGAATCCCTAGCTCTACAATGCCATCTCCAACCTTGCCCCACCCTAAGATTGTCTTCTAATGCCAGAAACCATTCAAAATGAATCACCGGGCTGACCGGTTTTTCTTAGTCTTTTTGTCCTTCGCCACATCCTTGTTTGCCCCGTCCTTCAACTTCCCAACTTCAGTCTTGCTCTTTACCTTCTTTCCACCAGATTCTTCAATCTTCCCTCCCTTAGCAGTCGACTTCTTCAGTCCTTTACCGCCATTCGAGTCACTAGGAACCAGATCATGGATTGAATTTCCTTCCTTTCTCTTCCTAACCCCAGATTTAAAACTACCCACATCACAATTATCTTCATTCTCCTTATCAACACCTGCATCTTCACCCTCACTTTCCAACTCATCACTGTCCATATACTGAACTTCATGAATCTTCCCCTTCCCCTTCTTCCTTGAAACCACCTTTTCCCCATCCAATTTGTCGTCTTTCTTACCCTCTTCTTTTTGGATTCCTTCCTCAGAATGCTTAGTTCCTTCTATCTTCAACTTTCCACCAGATTCTTCACTCTTCCCTCCCTTAGCACTCGACTTCTTCGGTCTTTTACCGCCATTCGAATCACTAGGAACCAGATCATGGATTGAATCTCCTTCCTCTCTCTTCCTAACCCCAGATTTAAAACTACCCACATCACGATTATCTTCATTCTCCTCCTCAACACCGTCCCCATTGCCCTCACTTTCCAACTCATTGCCGTCCATATACCGAGCTTCATGAATCCTCCCCTTTCCCTTCTTCCTTGAAACCCCCTTTTCCCCATCCAATTTCTCATCTTTCTTACCCTCTTCCTTTTGGATTCCTTTTTCAGAATGCTTAGTTCCTTCTATCTTCAACTTCCCAACTCCAGTCTTGCTCTTTACTTTCTTTCCACCAGATTCTTCACTCTTCTCTCCCTTAGCAGTCAACTTGTTCTTCAGTCTTTTACCGCCATTCGAGTCACTAGGAACCAGATCATGGATTGAATCTCCTTCCTCTCTCTTCCTATCCCCAGATTTAAAACTACCCGCATCAAAATTATCTTTGTTCTCCTCCTCAATACCTTCCTCATCCCCCTTACTTTCCAACTCATCACCATCCATATAACGAACTTCATGAATCCTCCCCTTCCCCTTCTTCCTTGAAACCCCCTTTTCCCCATCCAATTTCTCATCTTTCTTACTCTCTTCTTTTTGGATTCCTTCCTCAGAAGGCTTAGTTCCTTCTATCTTCAACTTCATATCCGGCAACGTCTGATAGATTGGCAACGCCAGAGATTCCGATAACTTCAAATGGAACGACCTCACGCCCGGCCACATCTTTGGAACAACCTTGACAGCCCCATCAATGGCAGCAACCACATTCTCTGCAATGTTGCCGGACTCCATCGAAGCCTTGCCGACTCTCACCACGCTGCAAGTCCCCGTCGTCAAGTAGAGCAGCGCCGACGAGCAGGCCTTCTCAATTTGCTCCTTCCAGTTCTTGTGCGTCAGGTCAACTGGCACCGGAATCTTCTTCTTCTTGAAGAATTGCTTCCCGAGGAGCTTGGGGAGTAGAGGGACAACCCTCTTGTCGGCGAAGAACATGTCGAAGGAGTCGCAAAGCTTGCGCTTGGCCTCGAAGGGTTTGTAATCGGATTTCAACTTGGAGAGCTTGAGGACCTTGGCGATGGGGATGTCTTCGGCTTTGATTTTCTTCTTGACGGCGTCGGAGGTGAGCTTCGAGGAGGGTTTGGGCCGGTCGTCGATGATGAGGCAGAGCTCGGAGAGAGCGTCGCCGCCGTGGAGAGGGTGTGGGAGGGGGATTTTGTGGGCGTTTGTTCGACCCTTGGGTGGGATTTTCTTGAGCGTTAGTACGAGGTAGATGAAATCATCTTCTCCTAGGAGTTGGGGCTTTTGAGTCTTGGATTTTGAGCTTCTCCACTTGAGGAGGGCATTCACTGCCCTTTGCACAGTGCCTGTCGAAACCCTTGAGTCGGTGGACCCCGGCGCTGCCATCGGCGACGCGAGAGAAAGCGAGTGTTGGGCGAGGGAGAGAGGCTGCTAGGGTTACGAACTTGCAACAGACAGTAGCAGTTACTAGTAGGGGATGACTTTGTTTTGGATAAATTACACTTATATCCCTTCAATTTTAGGCCTATTACACGGGACTTCTCCAACCTTTCGAACCTGACAGGTAACTCCCCCGATTCCTAATGTTTGTAACTCTTTGGCCCTACTTGGATGCAGTAATAACCCCTCCCAAAACTAATACTTGTGGGTCACACACGTTTAGCTTGGTTTGGTAACTCCAAATAATCCACACTTTTTCCTCCCTTTCCGCTTATTTGTTGCCATGGGTCTACATTTTTCCACCCCTCCACGTATAACTTTTGGGTAAGATCGGAGTTAGCCAAAATTTTTCATCCAATCTTAACTTATTTTTGACGTTTTTAGTCCTCGTTAATAATATTGTTAACTTAATCAAAATAAATATAATGTTAGTAAAAAAATAATAGACAAGATAACAAGTCAAAATAAATATAATTAAAAAAATTGAATAATAATCAACCATTCAAAAGTACATTGGATAATTAAAAAAATTGCATAATTAAAAAAAGTTCTTTAAATAAATTTATAAAAAATTAAATTTTTAATGAAATAAATAATATAACTTCAAATTGTCCAAAAATAATTAAATTGAGTGGGTTTTACAATTTAATAATTAATTTAATGGGTAACCAAGTTCAGGATATCACAAAGACAAAAAAGTTATTTGATTACTTTTTCCATCATTCACCCCCTCTTATTTATAAAATATCCAAATCAAGTCAAAAGTTATCTCTCTCCATAAATATCACATCAATGTGGGCCAACCCTTTAAAAGTAATACCTCTTTTTATCTTATACCCCCTCTAAAATTTATTCTCCTGAAATTTTAGCACAATCTAATTGGACCCTTAACTCTATTCGTTAATTTAACCCGTTAAATTTTTAACACTCAATCAGGTTAACAACAAAAATTTATCATAAAAGACAAATTTACCCCCACGGGCTAGTCCAACCTTGCCCTTGTCACTACTCAGTGCCGCCGTGCCGATCGACTAGCTCTCGATGATGCCTTACATATTGTTCCTTCTGTTGGAAAATAATTAATTACGGGTTAAATATATTATTAATTGTGTGTTATAAGCTATCATAAAAATTTAATCCATTTAAAAGAGGTCTAATAAGGTTTTAAAATTTTAAGTTTTATGACATTTCATATTATATAAACTTTTATAATGTGTAGATATCTAAATTTATATTTTTTATTTTATGATGGGTCAAATAGAAATTAAATTTTTACAGTTAATATAAATAAGTTATGATTCCTAGGTCATACGTAAGAATTTTTTAATCAATCTGACATCCCATCATCAAAGATAATCAGGAATAAAAATCACTGTATAGACTTGAAAAATTAAAAACTAAAAAATTATAATCATAGATTCAGGAACGTTTTTGTAATAATTTATTTTTTTTACGAGAATGCGATCTGGGTAATAATGATTATTTTCATCGTATATAAAGAATATTTTATTTTAATTTTATAACACCTTCCCCTCTCGATGAAATCACACCAACGAAGCTAAGAAACAGGGGCTGGGGATGGCGGTTGTGGTCACGGCGATTGTGAGGTGGTGGAAGAGAGAGGCCAGAGGATTTTCCAAAAAAAAATTTCTTTGAAAGAGAATAGTAAAGGTGGAGCCAAGAAATGCGCAGGGAAACGTGAGGGCGACTTCAAAAGAGCCAAGAAAAGTTCGGATTTATCACTCACTTAGGCAACATGCAAGTGCTGATAAGGTACGGACTAATTTAGCTGAAACCTAAAATTTGGGATGGGGTTTTTCTGAGACATAGAAATGGGACCGGGTTTTCCAGGCAGACCCGGTGGGGCCTCGGCGTGGTAATATTTAGTAGCTTCTCTAGTCATCCTCATTCTGACAGCCTCCTCTACTGCAGCAGAGAGCAGATTCTATCCGGCGACATTTCGGTTCAACGTCGCTGCAGCCGGAGGGGAACAACCCTGTGATGGACAATTTGGGCTCTCATGGCTCGAGCCTAATTTGCGACCACAGTCGCTTAAAACACCGCAAAATGTTGATTGAGGTGAACTAAAGTCTAAATGGTTGAATCGCTCCTCTTCGCAGCAAAATCTTTGTCGGAATCGCTCCTCTTTGCAGTAGAAACTTCGCCGGAATCGCCAACCTTCGCCGGAATCGCAAGCACATACCTGCAATCGCTATACTATTTTCTGGATTTTTTTATGGGTTTTAGTATCCTATTTTTTATTTTTTGTTTTTTTGGTTCAAGTAGTTTTACGTCTGGCATCTAAAAAAAATTCAAAAAATTTCAAAAAAAACTTCAAAATTTATCGAAATTTTTCTAATTAAATTTTACCACTTATCATTTTTACATCATATCAACCCTAACTTTTAAGTATTTTTGACCTCTAAACACCCAATTTTAGATTCTAATTTATGGTTCGATTTGTGTTTTTGTGATTTGTGTTTCTGATTTAGTTTGATTTGTGGTTTTGGTTATCATTTGAACATTTCGAAAATTGGATTTGCTGTTTGAGGGTTTGTACCTCTAACAAGTTTTTAACATCATTTAAGGGATATATTTATCATATATTATTAAACTAACAGAGTCAATAATATACTAACAGATAGGATTAAGTGTGACAAATATTTAAATTCAAGAGAAGTAACTATCAAGGCATACCCCTTACCGCTTACCAGATCCAATCCACCCTTCCTAATTCTAGGCCCAATCCAAATCCAAGAGCAGTAGAATCTCCTCACTCTCTTACCTTAGTTTCATCCTATTAAAAGGTTGGAGAGAGGTTTTTAAATTATGCCCTAATGCTCAGGAGATATAAATATAATTTACTCCTTTATTTTTTTAATTTTAGGTTTGGATTAGATTTAGGGAGAAAAATATTACCCGATTGGAATTGAGTTTGGATTGGAATGGCGTGCAACCATTAGCCGATAGTTGAGGTGCAAGTTATTAAATTTTTTTATTTTTTTAAATGATTCAAATTTACCGTCTTAAATTTTAAAAAGTTTTAAATTTTAAAGGATAAAAATATTAAATTAACTAAAAATTAAAAATTAATTTTTTTTTCTTCTCAAACATTAAGAAAAAAAAATAATTATTTTCTTTCCAAACTCAAGCGAAATCGAGCGAGAGATCTTTTGACGGTAAATGACTTCCGTGGCAATCCATCGAAAATATATCCAAAGCTAGGAAGCGGGGGCGTTAACATTAGTATTTGATGTTAGTCCGCTGCCAGCTTTTGCCAGTCATACAATTTTTTTTTTTTTTTTTTTTGCTCTAACGTGATTCAAACTGGGAACTTCTGCTTGAGTTTGGAAAGAAAAGAAAATTAACTTTTTTAAACCTGATTACTAATTACTTATTAAAAAAATTAATTTTTTTTTTGTTTGAAAAGAAAAAAAGTTAAGGTGACATTTGGTTTACTTTTTTATTTTTTATTTTTCTTTTGTGTGTTAAAAATTTTAAAACGAGGAAATAGAAAATACCATATTTTCCTTGTATTGAGATTTTTCTTATTTTTTGTTAAAAACTCTCAAAACGATTTTTTGTCATTTTTCATTTCATGTGTAAAATTATTTTTTGTTTTCGAAAATAAATTTTAAAAACACAAATAACCAATTGTGTTTTGACATGTTTCCTTTATTTTCAAAAGTACAAAATGAAAAATAAATTCAAAACAAAAAATGGAAAACAAAAACAGAAAATGGCAAAATAAACCAAATAAGCCCTAATTTTTTTTATTAGTTAGCTTGTTAGCTTTATGTTAATTTAACAATTTTACCCTTTAATGTTTAAAAGAAATTTAAAATATAAGATCGCAAATTTTGATCATTTTGAAAAAAAACCAAATCTACCGGGTTTTGCTCAAATACAGTCCCTAAGATCAACCAACTCAATAATTTTTTTTTTTTGGGTAAAATGTGAGTGAAATAGCAAAAATATTTTTGAGTTATTAGATAATATATTAATTAGATTGAATATTAAAATATCTAAAAATAAAATTTATTAATATAAATTAAAATATTATAATAAAAATTCAGTTATCACATAATTTTAAAATATTTAAAAATAAAATTTATCAATATAATTTAAGATATTATACTAAAAATTTAACTATTGTAAAAATAAGAGTATTTACACATGTCTCATAGAATTTATGTAAAAATATATTATAAAAATAAATTATACTATCAAATTATTTTTCTAAATTTTTTAACGATTGCTACTAGAATTAATTTAATAAATTTAGTTAATTAATATGATAAAAATATTTTTAAATTATTGGGTGATATATTAATTATATTAAATATTAAAATATATAAAAAATTTATTAATTTAATTTAAAATATTATAATAAAAACTTAGTTATCAATATAATTATCAAAATAATTTCAAATATTATAATAAAAAATTAATTCAGGTAACAATGTTCATTTATTTGTTTAAATTTTTAGAAAAGAAAATTTTTTTCATTATAATTTAATTTTTTATCCTTGAAAATATTTTTTAAAAAATTTCAAAGAAAATAACTTAATCATAAGTTTTATGTTATGAAAACAATTCACGTGTTAGAAGTAGATTATTTTAAAAAAATTTCAATTTGCAATAGTCTACATTTTAAATAAAAATTCAATTCAATCAATTTATTAAAATATTTTATTTTTAGCATATGAAAGTAGTCAAGATTATATATTTTTTTTAAATGTAAGTATTAATTTAAGTATTCATATAAGCTAATGTTTTTTTTATAATGATTATTTGTATATTAATTATCTAATTTTTTATAGTAATTCAAGTAACATTGTTAAAAAATAAAATAAATAATTTATCAATATAATTTATTTTTTATAATAGAAAATATTTTTTATGTGGGATTAATAAGACATATCCGATATTCTAATTTTTACAATAGTTAAATTTTTAGCATAATATTTTAAATTATATTGATAAATTTTATTTTTAAATATTTTAAAAATATTCATTTAAAAATACTTTAAAATTATATTGAAAATTGAATTTTTATTTTAATATTTTAATTTATATTAATAAGTTTTATTTTTAAATATTTTAATATTCAATATAATTAATATATTATCTAATAACTCAAAAATATTTTTATTATTTCACCCACATTTTTACAAAAGAAAAATGTTGGATTCATTGATGTTGGGGGCTACGTTTGAAAAAGAAAAAGTCAATAACTCAGCTACTAACTACTAGTGTTTTGACTTTTTCTAAAATGATCAAATTTATTATCTTAAATTTTAAATTTTTTTCAAACATTGAAGAGCAAAAATGTCAAATTAACAAAGACTAAAAAGGTAACTACCAAAAAGTTAAGTGGCATTTGGTTTATTTTTTTATTTTCTGTTTTCTATTTTTGTTTTATGTGTTACAAATCTTAAAACGAGGAAACAGAAAATACTCTACTTTCTTTATTTTGAGTTTTTTCTCATTTTTTATTAAAAACTCTCAAAATGACTTTTTGCTATTTTTCATTTTATGTGTAAAGTCATTTTTTGTTTTCAAAAACAAATTTGAAAAACACAAGTAACCAATTACGTTTTAACCTGTTTCATTTATTTTCAAAAGTACAAAATAAAATATGAATTCAAAACAGAAAATAGAAAACAAAAAAAATAAACCAAATGACACCTTAACTTTTTTCTATTTCTAAACACAAAAAAAAAAAATTTATTTTTTAGTAGCTAGTTAATAGCTAACTTTAAAACGTTTTTTTTTCTTTTCCAACAGTTAATTTTTTTCTTTTCAACACTTAAAAAAAATTAATTTTTTAATAACTAGCTTAAAAAAGTTAGGTTATTTACTTTCCAAACTCAAAGCGAAAGTTCTTCGACTTGAACCCCGTTCGAGCAAAAGAAAAAAATAAAAAAAGAAAAAAAAAATTTGAAAATTGTGCGGCCAGCAGTCACTGGCAGCAAGCTAACATCAAATACTGATGTTAGAACCCCGCTTCCACAAAGTTGTTAGGATTTTTAACTTATTGTCCGTTTCGCAACTTAAAAATTAATAAAAAAATATTAAAAGTTATTTTTAGTGTGTTTGGTAAAATCATAAATTTTTTTACTTTTTTATTTGTTTACACTCTATAATTATAACTTTTTTGATTTGCTATAGTAAAAAAACATATTAAACACTCAAAAGTTACCACTTTTTTGCTTTGCTACAGTAAAAATTTTACCAAACACCCAAAAAGTTTCTAAAAAATACTAAAAATCCACTTAGTTCAACCAAACACACAAAAAAGTACAAAAAAAAACCCCAAAAATTACTAAAACTTGAGTTTTTTTGAACTTCCAAACAGTCACTGAAATTGATATATAAGATAATATTTAGTTAAAATCATTTCTTAAAACATATTTCCATGTATTAGAGGGAATCATAATATTTAATTTTTTTTTTTAACCTTTGGTTGTTTATAATAGTGAATAAAATATTTTTTTTATTTTAAAACCCATTATTGATGTTATGCCATTATCATTTTTTGTTACGACTAAATTTTTTTATTTTAATTCAACATTCTCTAGATATGGTATTAAATTTGCACGCCGCAATTGTTGCTCTAATATTTACCAAATTGTGTAATCCATATTGTTCATAATCTTTAAATTCAAACATTATTTCCATATTATAATATTTTCTCTTATTTGATTATAAAAAAAGAATATTATATATGAATGAATATTTGATTAATCGAAAATAATGAATTATGTTATTATTTGTTAAAAGAGTTTATAGGAATGATTGAAATTTTGATTCTTTCTAATCTATTTTTTTTTTAAATATGTAACATTAGCACTCACACTTCTATTTTTATCAAATTGTTTATTTTAAAAGATTTTCTTCATTCAATTAATCTATCATCTATAAAGTATAGTGCATTTCCAAATATTTGGAAATTAATTGATTTTTTAAATATTTTGATTGATTTATTGTGAAATTTTCAAATACCCATTATTTTAGTACTTTCTAATCTTTTATGTCACTAATCAATCTAGGTTTGATTTAAGTATGATATGGTTTTGGTTTATATAATTTGACTATATCAATGTTAATATCACTTATTTTGACATCTGTGTTAAGAATGTCAAATTATTTGTACCTGTTGAGTATCCACTTTACTTATTCCGTTTAAGGATGGTATGAAGATCTAATAACCATGACATAGACAGGTCGCTTTACCCGCCCCACCCAGTATTTGTTTAAATATAAAATTAAAAATTTTTATTTTATTGTTTATTTAATGTACATACATACATATATATATATATATATATATCAAAAACCTCTTTAATATGTCTTCTATTTTAATAATTTGTCATTCCATTTAATATGTCTTCTATTTTAATAATTTGTCATTCCATATAATATGTCTTCTCTGACTATGTCACCTAAACAATTTTGATTTATTTCATTTTCACATATTAATTTAAAAGTTTATTTTGGATTTATTTTTTGCATCATTAAAATAAATTCATCATTTTTTCTGAAAAAACAAATTCTAATTTATATAAGATTTCCTTTTTTGAATTTATTTCTTCTCCTAAGCAAACTTTTAATTTGTTTTCTTCTAAAATTTTGGTTATTTTATTGGTAATTTTTGGACATTATAGTGTTACATAACCCTTTTTATTGCAAAAATTTCATATAATTTTTTATTAATTTTTTTTCAAATTTATTTTTCATTACAAATTTTCTAACATAATTTTCTTTTTGGGAAACACTATTTTATTTACAGATTTTCACTTTTTAATTTTTGAAATGTTTTTTTTTTCTTGCATTCATGATAGGATTTGATTACAAAGCATCTAATTTCTAAATTCTCTTTCAAAATTTTGTCACAAAGTTTTCCCTTCACTGAATTTTAGCAATTGATTCTTTACTTGTTTTGTGGCTTTTATTTGAAGATAGTGTTCTCTTATTATTTTATAACAAAAACTTATTCTTAAATTCAAAGAATCAAAACTGCATTTTTTTTAAGTATTATGAATTTTTTTTTTCATATATTTTGTCTCATGGGCTTGGAAGTTTGTGAAAATTTTATTTTTTCCAATGTGTCATACTTGTATTAACATTCAAAATTATTTTTGATATGGTTTTACAAAATTTATATATTTACATATATACCACAATTTTAGCTTTAATAAAATATGTTTCACTCCATTCTGGTGCTCATTTGAAAAAATAATTTCAAAACATCTACTGTAATGTAGAAGAAAAATTTGAAAGTATTTTTGTAAAATTATTTTTTTATATTTATTGAGTAGATGGCTTTTTTTCTCTCTTTACCTTATTCTGGTACTTCTTAGATTTTTAATCAGCTTAAAACATTTTTTTGTAGTGCTCCTGTTTAATACTTTAATAATTTGTTTTTCATATCTCATATATTTTTATAATTAGTTATAATTTGTACCTAATCTTTTATGATACTTTTATAATTTTTGATGTGTGCATTATTTACATTTAAATATCTCCAATAAGCAGCTATATTTAATTATTTTAATCTTTTCTTTTAGAGGAATTAAGTTCATGTTCCTATTTTGCACAGAATTTTTTCTAATAGGCTCCGTTTGGAAGGCATAATAAAATAAAATAAAATCTACAAATCTCTACAATACGAATTACGAGATAACAAATTTTAAAATTTTCACTCATTGTACGAATTACGAGACATTTACTTTTATACTTTATTTTATACACTTTATACAATTCTAAGCACACCCATAATTAAATTTGCTTCCTCCTTTAACATGCACATCTCCAAAATAAGTTTTTTTTTTTTTTTTTCCAAAAATCAGTTTAATATTTGAATCTTTATCTAAATTATCATATTTTTATTTTCTTTTTCCTAATGTCTAGGTTTAGAGTTTTCTTTTTTCTTTTTTTTTTTTTTTGCCTTTTTTCTTAGTACATCATTTATATTTGGATTTACTGTTATTTTAATTTAAGACTCTGAATCATTATTTTTTTTATTCTTCTTTGATTCGTCCAAATCTATAACCACACTTGTTACGTAATATTTTTTTTCTTAATTTTCAGAATTAAAATTTGTAGAGAAAAATATTCATAGTTTTTCAATAAATTTTCATATTTACGATAATAGAGTTTGCATTTTATTTAGTTAATTTATCTATTTTTAATTATTTTATTTTTTATATCTCTATTTCTAATATTCTAGTACTTCTTTGTTAACTTTGAAATTTTTATAAATTTTTTATTTAGTAATTTCTTTACTGCTAATGCTTCATCAAATCCTTTTTTCTCCCTTTGTATAGGGTTAGAATTTTATCATTTTTAGTTATTTGAAGTGTAGATGTTCTAAGAGAATAGTTTTTGTTGGCAATTGATTCTAACAGTAATTTATTAGTGTTTATAAGTATATTTAGGCACCGTTTGGTTTGTAAAAAATAACAAAAAACTCTATAAATCTCTGTTAATTTATATCACATCAACTTTTTTCTTTTACTGCACGTATTACGAACTCTCAATTTATCTAACTTTTTTCACTCTAAACACACACTTATATTATTTAATTATTTTATATTTTATGTTTATTTACAGTGCTCGCTACCTCAAATATAATATCTATTAAAAACTTTAATGTTTACTACATTTAAACTACTTGATTTTTTTTTTTTTGTTCTGAAATGTGAATTTGACGTTGATATATTTTTTACTAGTTTCTCTTACATATAAAAATCTTTTTCTTCAACCATTGACCTTTTCAATTTTATCCTTAAAATGTTTCATTTAAAAGCTCAAATTTGGCTACGCAGTTCTGGAAGTGCTTAAAAGTCGTTTAAAATTGGGTTAAGGTGCCCAAGCTTCCACGTTAATGATATTTTGATTTGAAAATAATTTTTAATAATTTTGAAAGATATATATATATATATATATTATATATATATATATATATAGAGCACCGTTCGGAATACCAGAAGTAAAATAAAATAAATAAATCTTCTAACAACTTTTATAAGTTACTAAAATCTCTATTATACATTTACACATTCTCACCGTTACTAATTTAAAAAATTTCAACATTTCGCTAAAAAAAAAAAAAAAAATCTAAGAGGAGGTTAACTGAGTAGTGTAAATTTTTTTGATAATCATATTATTTGAGTCGAAAGTTTTCAAGCGAAGTACCATTATAAATTACCAAAAAAAAAAAAAAAACTACCATTGTCGCTATTTTATATGAATTTTTTTGAATATATTAGAATGAATTTAAAAAAACTGTTCTAACAATTTTGGCGCTGTGCATCTCTAAAAAGACTTTTTCAATTTGTTAAAACAGATTTGAAAAATATTTTAACGGTTACCACTATCGAGAGAGAGAGAGAGTAATTATTGTGTAGAACATTGAGTGCTGATTTTTTGAATCGTTAGAAAGCATTTGAGAATCGTTCTAATAGTTTGTTACTGTTTATCTCTGAAAAATGTAGTTTGAAAAGAAAATATCAAACGCTAAAATTAATCTAAAACTATATTTTATCTCAATTTATCTTATTTTTTTTTTACCATTCTAAATACGACTATAAATTAAAAATATATGATCAAGTTTACAATTTTTACGAAGAGAGTGTAGTTTAAACATTTTTGAAAGTTAGAGGGAGGTTTTTGTGGTTTTTATTTTATTTTTATTGTTATTGTTATTATTATTATTATTTTTAAGACACGAGTCATGACTCATGATCAAATGTCGTAAATTGGTACCGGAGCCGTGTAAATGAGTTGACGGTTGACCACGGCGATCTCCTGCCGTAAGCCAAGGTGAAATCGAAGCTTCTCATTCACAAACGACAGCTCACAAATCAGCCGATTCATTCTCCGATGACTCTGCTCCTTCTTTCTTAAGCGCTGGCCGTCCTATTTAAAGTTATATATTTTATATAGGCGGGGAGAGAGAGAGAGAGAGAGAGGAGGTGGTCCCATTCACTATTTGCTTGTTGTGTATGAATGAATTGCAGAAGTACATGAGAGATTGAGGGCTTTGATTCCTGTGGATTTTTGGTGGTGGATATGGACAAAGTGCTCAGCAAGCTTCGGGAGTTGGACGCTTACCCGAAGATCAATGAGGATTTTTACAGCCGTTCGTTTTCCGGCGGTGTTGTAACCCTTGTCTCTTCCATCGCCATTCTCTTGCTCTTCTTCTCCGAGCTCAGTATGGTCTTCTCTCTTTCTTCTAAATCCATTTTTTTTAATTCTTATGTAAAATTTAGGGTTCTGTTTTTAGAGGCATCTTATGTGATCTTCAGCCTCTATTTCTGCAATTTTGTGTTTATAATTTTCCTTACATTAGCATAAAACAGAAAATATGTATACATGCATATATTTTCTCCATGGATTGTTAACTCAGGAAAAAAAAAAAAAAACTATTTTCTATTTAACAATGTTTAGTAATGACTTTTAGGTGTTGTTGACTTCTTTCGATTTGCAAAGTTGGTACATGTGGAGGTTCTTGATCAGAATTAAGAAGACATAGGGTTGGAAAACGGTATGTAGGAGTAGGACGAAAGGAACACTGGATATGAGTATAGACCTGTGCCTCTGTGGAGACCGTTTGTGTCAATGTAAATTTTTTATTTTTATTTTTTTCTAGAAAATTCTTATTTTTGACAAGTAATTAAATTTTAATGAAAAGCATTAAGAAGATGCAAATAGCATCCTGAAGATTGAGTTACAAGTCCAAACCACCTACAAGGTTCCGCTAAACGCCCCGCTGTTGCGTCAGTGAGAGCAATGAATTTATGAATGCTGAGCATGCAATATAGGTGAAGTATGGATGGTCTTTCTTTGATGGGACTTTCTATGTGTTGAATGCTTTAGTACAGTTAGGGATTGTATGCTCCAAAATTGGTGTTGCCTTTGTAAAAAGAATGGTACATTTATCAATCAACTTTTTCGTTCACTGTTCTTGGACGAGGGGGTTATGTGACTTAGTCTAACTAGCTTTTGATATGAATTGGGTGTTTTTTTCGAGGAGAAGGAAGCAGAAGAGTCTTGGCGTAGTCCTTGTGTTGAGAAGAGGAAGCTGAAAGCTTGGAGGTTACTTCATTTTTGTCTTGGGTGGATAATTTGGTGGGAGCGGAATTGAAGATTGTTTTGCTATATTACGTAGATTGAAAACTATACTTTGTCTACTTTCTATGGCTGTTTATCTAGGGGTAGAAACCCATAACAGCTTTTTGTATTTTGTGTGTATAAGGGGGTTTAATTTTCTTAGTCAGTGATTTTTTATTTTATTTTTTGTAATGGGGTGGCATCCCTTTGATGCTTGTTAATAAAACTTAACTTTTTTTTTATAAAAAAAATTAATTCACGACAGTGTTGCCACTATTTTTGTTTTTGTTTTTACTTTTGACTCATGTTATTGCAGTTTCCTGTACTCCCGGTTCTTTTGATATAATGCAACTTTTGTTGCATTTTTTATTAAAGCATTTAGTATTTCTCGTTTTAAAAGTTATGCCTTTTACCCACTTGATAATCATTAGAAGTGGTGTGTTTTGTTTGATTAAAGTTATTTTTTCTTGTTCATGAATACCAATGCATTATTCTGATTGCAGGCTTATTCCTCCACAGTAATACAGAAACAAAGCTTGTAGTGGATACTTCACGGGGCGAAACCCTCCATATCAATGTAAAGTTCATCATGTTTATACTTATATATGTTTTGTCAAAGTGCCAGTTAGTTTCTATTTGATTTATCATTGTTAGAGGTTTTTATTTTGATACTCACTACTGATGCAGTCGTGATCTGTATCATGTATTGGAAGTTCTCTTCTTCTTCTTCTTCTTTTTTGATAAATAAAAATCAAAATATTGATAAGATATCAAGGGGATATCACCCAAATACAAAAAATTGAGCAAACAAAATAACATCTAAGCAACCATATCATCAAAAAAGAACAAAATATGATCAATGAACTTCACATCATTTTTATATAAGCTGCACCAATTAACCATAACCTTTCTCCTCAAAATGAGATTATCAATGGTAAGAGTTTTGCTACGAATCAAACACCATACAAAGAAAGCAACCCAAAGTTCCAAACCTCCAAATATTTTCTCAAAATCACTCTCTTTTCTACCAATCATATGGTAATATGGTTTCACATTGAAGACTCCCGATTTACACATTCTCCAAAAAGTTTCATCCTTCCTTTAATGTATCCGTGTCTACCGAATATAATCAGGGTAAGCGTATGGGATATCTGGCTGACACTCGTACCTAAACTAGGCACTTGGATTCTTTATTTTTTAATATAATGACATACATTTGATGATAAATAAACCAACTAACTTGTTTAGCTAGCCAGAACTCAATGCACGCCCGAAGGGTAATAGATGCAAGTTCCCATCATGATAAGAAACATTTGATGGTCTAGAAAATTTTCTAATAATTTATGTAGATGAAATATTAGAATCTCATTTTTTCCTTAAAACTCCATTTAATTTCAAGTACATTTTTAATTAACAGTCGTATTCTATACCAATATATCAAACAATATATACTATATTTAAATGTACATAATGTGTCTAAGTATGTACCCAACTTTTGGACTCATATTCTAAGATCTTGACATTAGAGCTTTGGAAGGTAACACCTGGACACATATCACATCCGACACTCTTACCCGAGTCCGTGCAATATAGCAATTCTCACCTTTGATGAATACAATGCAAGCAAAAGGCTATCAAGACTGTCCAATCGCCAGTCGTGGAGGTTTCTACGTGGAGTAATACTCCAAATGACGTTCACTCCATCTAGAGACAAAAGATCCGCCATTGATGTCTCCTTATCTGCTGCTAAATGAAAAACAAGTGGGAAATATCTTGTAATTTTCTTCCATTCATCGATGGACAAATCCAAAATTTTTTATGATCTCCTCTCCCGGCTTTTAAAACCATGTACTTTGGAAAATCATTCCACCTAATCTAAACTTGATCCATGAGTCACAATCCCATAAGATGATGACCATTTACCGCATAAAGTCCCAAACTTGGAAGAGCTTATATCAAATGCCTTTTCATGTTGTACTATTGGAGGTTTTGTTTGCAGTTCTTACCGAGTTTTGAACCTTTTACTTTGGATGAATCCTGTCATGCATGCTTAGTTATTTTCACAACTTTTATACATAGAACCTTCCTTGATATTTCTTCTCATTCCTGAATTCTAATCTGTGTGATTCGACCGATCTATCTTGTTTTGTTAATTAGTGCCCCCTTTTTCTTTGGTAGTGCAGTTTGATGTTACTTTTCCTGCCGTTCCATGTTCGTTAGTTAGTCTGGATGCCATGGATATCAGTGGAGAGCAACATCTTGATATAGTATGTGATGTTCAAAGTTACTTTATTCTTGTTGATTTTGAGTGTTTACAATGCCATCCTATCTCACATGCAGAGTGATGCCAGCTGATTTGTCTACTTTTGCTCCATTTGTAGTATTGCTTCTGGGATAATTTTCCTCAACAATTATGCCCATTTCTTCTGGTTGATTGGTTGTATGCCTATGCTTTTAACCTTGCAGAGACACAATATATTCAAGAAAAGAATTGATTTCCATGGCAATGTAATTGAAGTTAAACAGGATGGAATTGGTGCCCCTAAGGTTAGTGGAAATGTGATTCTGTACTAAAATTTCTTGATAAGCTGTGTGTTTGTGTTCTGCATCAATTGAGATCTACATTTTAACATATTGTCCTCAAATGATCTCTGTCTATGATTGTATGACTCAAGTAAATCACTCAGTACCTGTCTAAATGCCGCCATTATTAGGAACATTCAAACACATGCAGTATTACGGGATCAATATGTGTTAAAGAGCAACCCCATTGTGTTGTGGGACTATGTAGTCCCTGAAATCTGGATATAAGATGACTGGGTTTGTTTGATGGTGAAAATATCTATCTCTTGTCCCCAGTGATTATTTAATTTGGTTGAACTTGGAGAACTTACTGATAAATGGTTCTACATGCTAGACTTGGTCCTGAACTGTGATAGGGCTGTTGTATGATGCTAAGTGTAAGTGACCTGGAAGACATTTGGATTCCCTTTGAGCGTAACATGCAGCACCTTGGTGGATTCTGCTGCTATGGTCTCAGGGTCATGTGCCATGGCTTTTTTTGGGGCATGCGTAGGTGCAGATGGCTCAATCCCTCTTGTCCTTTGCAGTCTATCCATGATATATAGTGTTCATCCTAAGGGGCTCTTGCACTATCAAGTGTCTGTCAAATAATTCTTTTTTTTCCTTTCCCTACTTTAGATTGCCCCTCTTTAATAGAAATGTTGAAAGTCATTCATCACAGCTTAGCAGAGTCCACATCATAAACTTCTTCTAAATACCTCATTGTGTCCCTTATCAATGATATATTTGCTAGTTACCAAATTTATCCACAAGCTGTTGATTTGAATTTTTTTTCCCAACCATTTTCTCAGGAGGGCTTCTCTCCTTAGGTTTATGATTTAATACCTCATATTTTTTTTTCCTTAATAATATTTTATTTTTAAGGTACTCAAAGTTCTACTATTATTTGCAAAATTGTTGGTTTAATTAGACAGATTTGAGGGAATTAGACCCAGAAAATTAAGGTCAAGTGTGAAATAATTAGAGATAGAGTAGGCAAATTTTAGATGATGTTTAGACTGCTTGATTATTATTGCAAAAGTACAATAACAACTTGGAAATTACATTTAGGCTCCTTGAAGAGAAAGTAGGACAATTGCTAGGTTCTTGTTTATTCTTTAGTCGATGTGTAGATGAAGGCTTGACCCTTGAACATTATTCAATTTACTGGACTTGGAGATAAACATTGACAGAATTTAGTTCATTTGTCCAATTTTTTTCCTTCCATTTCCTCCATGTTATCAAAAAATTTTGTTTCAGGGCTGGCTGGGACAACATTTTTTATTTCTATTTTTTTTGAAAGGTGAAAACAAGATTTTGATTGTTGTTAATCTTCTCAATGTGATTTTGTTGGATCGCAGCAACTGCTGTCATTTTTTATTGATTTCTTTCAAAGATGCAACGCATTGCTCTGGGTGCTTCAATTTGAAGCACGTTTCTCCGAGTTTTTTAGGCTACCCTTGCCACCTGGTTGTTTGCATTGGCTTGTCAGGAAGCCTGGAGATGGTACATTGGTACATGCATGAAGACCTTGAACACATCCAACCCTGTTGATTTGTCAAGGCTCTTGTGGGCATGAGGTAGAGATTGGTAGGCCTAATTAGTAGAATTTGGCATTGGAGCCTAGAGAATCTGAAGTTTGAAAAAAAGACAAAATTGATTCAGAAGAGGGATGCAGGGTTGGTTTATAGCCCCAGCCAGTGTAAGGATAGTTTTGTTTATGTAATTGTTGGCAGGCTGTTGTTAGTTAATGTGCAGAAGAATATTGTGACAAAGTAGCTTTTCAATAGGCATTTCTCACAATGTGGTTGCCCAATGACTATGGTTCTTTTGTGCTCTGTGTTGCAATACTTGCTTCATTCAGTTAGCCGTTACAAAATTTTCCTTGGAACATAGTTCGTGGAAAATTTTCTAACATTTTGTCCTTTAAGATTTATCTTGAAGGGCACATCTACATGTAGCTAGAGGAAAGTTTGTGACTCACTTTAATGGATTTCCACTATAGTCTATATAACTATCTCTTGCAGTGCAATTTTTTTATTATTATTATTTTTTTATTTTTATTTTTCCCTGAAATGATATACTACCTTAGGGGAAGATTTTCTATTGCAACCATAATGCTTAATTGTTTTATTCCAGTCATGGAATATTATCCTATAACAATAAAATTACCTTCTATTCTCCCCATGTTCTCTTCTTTTTTTCCTTTTTAACTTTTTTAACCTAATGCAGATTGAGAAGCCTTTGCAAAGACATGGTGGCAGGCTAGAGCAGAATGAGAAATACTGTGGTTCATGTTATGGTGCAGAAATGGTTGATTAGCCTATCTCCTTTCTCCTTTTACTTTGTGTACAAAGACATTGATTTGCACAGACAATCTGTTTAATTGAAAAATTGGGAACATGTCTGTTGAGCATTTCGGAAGTGCATTGCTCCGGATTAGATCTTGTTTTATTTAAAATAGCAGTAATATCATTTATTTTCTTTGAAGCATATTGCTACTCTTTCCATAATTCATAGGATCTTATTGAGGATGACCCCCCATAAGCTTGGATTTTAATCTCCTTGCCCCGTACTCTCAAAGTGAGTGAGTTGCAGATAGTTTTTGAAGTATATTGCTCCTATTTGCACAATTCGCTGAATCTTATTGAAGGTGATCCCCAGAAGCTTAGACTTTAATCTTCTTGCCCCCTATTCTCAAAGAGACTGAGTTGCTTCAATCAGTTGTAAGAAGAATGCATTATGAGACATTTAAATTGATGCGTTAAAAACTTCTACAGCTCACATGTTTGTTTTGCGTAAGTCCTTGTGATAAGTGTGGTGCAGCAGAAATGGTTTGCAGCAGAGATGTGATCTGCTAAAAAGAATAGGTGGAATATAGGCTTTCAATATTGTATTGGCCTCTTGGATAATTTGTTTATTGATGCATGTTTTCATGAGGAAGTTTCAATATTTAAAATTTCCACATTTAAATTTTAGCAAGCCTTTTCTTTGAGGAATTGGTTATTAGGTTACTCATTCATTCACTATCTGTGTGTTTGTGTGTGTGCAGTCAGATGATGATTGCTGTAATTCATGTGAAGAAGTTCGTGAGGCATATCGAAGGAAAGGTTGGGGGCTGACAAATCCAGATTTGATTGACCAGGTTGGCTAATTAATTATTATCTTGCTGGTGTGGCTAAGTGGCAGGATTCCCCCCCCCCTTCTTTCTATTGAGGGAATATTTGTTAGCGGATATAGTTTTTCTTTTAAGGGATCTCGTATATCTCCTGGGATTTCATGTAGCCTTGCATCTCTCTCTCTCTCTCTCTCACAACACTTGATTCCTCTTCTTTCTTGGTAGGAAACAATCTCCCCCCCCCCCCCCAAAAAAAAAAAAAAAAACTCTTTAGGAGATAGAAAAACTATTGGACCATGAGGTTAAAAAAAAAATCCAGTGAAATTGTTAGTGCTTGTATAGGATATGTTTATGTTGTCAATTCTCGAGCAAACACTTTAACTGTAAGTTTTAATTCGTGTTAGCATTTAGAGTTTAGAATGTCACATTGTCGTCCAATTAGTTGTGAAATTCAAGTCAAAGGTTCGAACATCTACCAAAGAGTGTGTGGGACACTTATCAATTCATTAGAAGGATGTTTGAGTGAAAATTTCAATGATGAAAGGTGTGAGAGTTTTTGGAATTTGGAGGAAAAGATAGCTTTAGAAGATGTGGAAGCCTAATGAGCTGGAGATGCAGATCAGGCCGGCACAGTCCCACCCTTACTCCCCACCAACCATGAATAAGCACCACCACATCTCTAGGAAACACCTATTCCATCCCAAACAAAGCCATGATCACCCCAGAAATCTGTAGTCACAAAATAATGGATATGAAGGAAAAACAGATTCACCATTGCACTTGCACAGACATGGATAAATAATGACATTGGCGTTGAATGTGTTTGACAATTGTCAAAATCTTCTCATGAGGTACGTTCTATATGGGACAAGTAATCTTATAGGAAGCCCTGGTAGTCCATTTTCCGAATGCAGTTTCAGTCTATTTTTTTTTTTTTAATTTTTTTAGGGAAAAAAAAACAAGAGAAAACAAAAACTAGAAACATAAACAGTTAACATGAAATAGAAAAATAGAAGCGTTGCTAAATGGGCCCTTAGGGTATCCATACGAATTCTACACCTTTTTAGGTGAAGAAAAAGAAGAGGAGGAGGGCTGTAGAAATTCCACTTCCCTTCAGGTATGGTTGCATAGCACCTCTCACAAAGCTTCAATTGTTTAATACAGACCCTAAATTCTAACTCTCTATTAAATAAAACTATTACCTTGATATTTATCAACTACTAGATTTGCTTTGTATTCCACTGGGACCGTGAATTATAATTAGGAAATTGTGATTTTTTTTTCCTGGACTAATGAAAATTTTTAGACCAATTGACAACCACATCTGAGATCCAACAGAGTAACTTGATCCTTAAGAAAGCCACTGGCTATCCCTGTATTCTATGTTCAACAAAATAGAATATATAGGAAATCTAATCAACTGCCTACTAACTTATAAATATTATATTATTACAAGTAGAATTAAAAACATAAACTTCATTTCCTTTGTGTACTTTATGTGATATATTCAAGTTGCCCCTGCATTTACTCCTTTGCATCATAAGAAAGTATATGTAGGGCTTAATACCAAGGAATCGTCCAATTTACAACAGTAGTTCTATGCTGGCCATGATGCACAATCATCTTTGACCCTCTGATAGGCATAGAGTTGTCCTGTATCTTCTAGTGTATTTTGTGAACTGATTCTGACAATGTACAAGCAACAGTATGCAAATTAGGGTGCGTTTGGAGTGACAAAAAATGAGATAGTTTATGGGTTTGTAATTAGTGCAGTGAGATAAAAAGTAAATAACTTTTACAAGTTTATAGAGAGATTTTAGAGTTTTTCAGTGTTTTTTAGTAAACCAAACGCACCATTAGTTGCTTCTTATTTTTGTGCACTTGACTGGATCCCAATTGAGAAAATGAATAATCCGTCTTTTTTTCTCTGCCTTTTTTTTCCCTAATTTTTGAGCAATATGACTTTTGACGTTCAGTGCAAAAGAGAGGGTTTTGTCCAAAAGATTAAAGATGAAGACGGTGAAGGATGCAACATTCATGGATCATTGGAAGTTAATAAGGTGGCTGGAAACTTCCATTTTGCCACTGGAAAAAGCTTTCATCAGTCAAATGTTCATTTGCATGAATTGCTGGCTTTTGGAAACAGTATGTACAATGTAAGATACCAGCCCTATCCTGTCCTCTCGGATAAATGTATGAAGTTTTTACATATAGTGCTTGTTTTGGACTTTTCTCCATTGGCACCAATTGTTTTGTACTTTTATTAAATGTTCCTTTGTTTTACTTTGATCTAAACTGATAATTTTATGACATAATGATGCTTGTGCAGATTAGCCACAAGATCAATAAGTTAGCTTTTGGTGACTATTTTCCAGGAGTTGTGAATCCCCTTGATGGGTAAATTTTTCCTTTATACTTTCCTAGACCTAATTTTGCGATTCACATGCTTATTTATGTTAATGCATTACCGTTGTCACTTTAAATGTGGAGAGTCACTATACATTATTATAGAGAATTGTTTAGAGAAGTTGATGTAGAGTGCTTTTGAATAGAGAATATCTAAAGTCACTTTTTGCTTTGTTTTGGAGAATCTCTTAAAATTAGTTTGGTGTGGATGACTTGAGAGGTTGGACCAAGAAATTGGGCAAATTTTTTTTTTTTTTGGGGGGGGGGGGGGTTGCCGAGTCTTAAAACCGTTTAATGCAATCAAATCATATGAATCAAATTATCAATAGTATGTAGTCAAGAATGTGAGGAGGCGACTGTGTAGGGACGGTGTGTTATGAGTGATGTGTTTGTGGATAATGGTATTTGAATGCCTGTCGTGATACATCTCTCTTTTAAGATTGGCTAACTCATAGCCCATAGGACTGGGGGTGAGTGGCGGAACCACGTGCTTGCACTCGCTTGAAAGAATTGCAATGCATGGTTCTATCTATCATACCATTGGGCCGTGCGTGGAGGCACATGGCTAGGACTCTGACGATAGTTGTTGATGGGCATGCAATATTGTGCTACCATGTGCTAACACTTGTCAATGCTCGTTGGTGGGGGACAAGTACTCTATGCTCATGGCTTGGGTTCTTGATCAACTCTAGATGGGTTGATTTGCAGTCGGTCAGACTCCAGAGATGTTTGGAGATAGTTGAAGATCGAAAAAGAAGGATTTAGCAACGAGGAAGACTTTTGATGATGGTTGTTAAGGCTGAACAAACTTAGGGTTTTCCAATAGTGATTAATGGTGGTTGATTCTTGATACAAACACAAGAATTGGAAAGTTAGGGTTTCTTCTTACAGACATAAGAACCCAAAGATGAACCACAAAGATAAAATCTTTCCTTTAATACAATGTCAATAAACAAAGAATTGAATGGAATTGCTTGACACTCTTACATGGTCTCAGTATATTTATATACATAGGAGTTAGTACAAACTAGGAAACAAGAATTTCTCTCTAATCTAATCAAATTGTTAAAAGTTGTCCCATATTAGCTCATGAGAAATCTTATTTCTTTCGTATTAGAGACGGATTTCTCTTATCTTAACAGGTAGGTCTTAATGTTGGGACCCCTCCTCTTATATGTTGTTGAGCTTCTTGACATGGTATTAGAGCAAGTTTTCAACTGAGTCTCACCATAGTCCACGTTGTGTCTATGTCCATACGGACTAGCATGAAGAGGGTTATTAGAAGTTGTCCCACATCAGCGAGTGAGAAATATTATTTCTCTCATATGAGAGATGAATTTCCTTCATCTTAACACTTAAGTTTTAAGGTTGAGGCCCCTTCTTTTATATGTTGATAGGCTTCTTGACACAAATCAAATCTTCTACACTAGGAAAGGATATATACTACTATATTTAAAATATTCTAACACAAACAATAGACTAGGGCTAACCTGACTCACCCAATGGAAAGGAATTTAGGTACATGTTAATATGCTCGGAGTCTATGCTTTCTATGAGTTGGCTTCCATGTGAAGGTTTTTCCATTAAGGGATAAGTGGTGAGTTGGTACCAACTGCCAAGCAGCCACAAAATCAAAGTCTTGAATTCATTCTGGCATCTAGGTCTTTGAAATGAAGCCTGAAATGATAATATTCTTGAAAGAGCAGTAGTGCCTTGTAACTTACCCCCCCAAAAAAAAAAAATAATAATAATAAAAAAGAAATTAAAAATAAAAACATAACTTGTAACAAATCTTGCTCAGACTACCATGTATATCTGTGAGAGCATATTTATCTTTCTCTACAGATTTTACTTCCGTGATTAATTCATTTTTTTTTTTTGGGGGGGGGGGGGGAAGGGGTGAATTACACTGACCTTGGGAGGTTTTTTGAAAAGTTATACAACACCATTTGCATCTGGGAAATTGTTCTTACCTTCCTGCTTTTAAGTTTCCATTACAAATTCCCCTTTGTTTCATTTATAATAGCTAAAAAGTGCAATGAATCTTAATGGTATCAAAATATAAATTAATCAAAATTTCTTAGTATTGTAAGGAATTAAATTGTCCATAAGTTATAACATTTTGTACAAGAATATTTTGGTCTATTCATACATAATTTATAATTTATTTGAGATTAATGAGAATGTAACGTTTTTAGCATTTATGTATCACAGGGGTAATTTGTTAATGAAACTTAGAAGTAGGGGATGTTAGAGTAATTTCTGAAATTTGACAGTTTTTAGCATTTATGTATCACGGGTAATTTGTTAATGAAACTTGGAAGTAGGGGATGTTAGAGTAATTTCTGAAATTTGACGATTGCTTTCTAACTTACTTTTGAAGAAACTTCAGAGGAATTCAGTGTAATTTATCCAAACAAAAAACAAGTTTTCTTAGTGATGGAAACAAAGCTTTCATTAAGTGAATCTTGAATATTAAATTTTACTGTCCAAGCTCAAGAAAGCCCCTTTCCTGTATTGTTCATTCACTGACATAATATTTTTCCTTTTGCATGCTTTCAGAGTGCAATGGTCTCATGAAACACCGAATGGAGTATACCAGTATTTTATCAAGGTCGGTTTTCTTATGTTTCATAAAATTTTCTTCCTGCCCTTCTTTTAAAATTTGCCAACAGACCTGGTCTCTGTTTCTTTCTTGCTTTTTGCTAGTGTTTGCCTTGGCATGGATGCATTGTTTTAAAATTTGCAACATTTTGTTCATAAATGTTTAGTAAAAGTGTGTTTATTTCCAGGTTGTCCCTACAATTTACACTGATATTAGAGGTCGCGCAATTCAGTCAAATCAGGTATTTCTTCATCTCTCTCCTGATTATTTTGAATTTTTATGAGATTACGTCCTAAGGTGCATGTTGGTGCATATAGTTCTCTGTGACAGAGCATTTTAAGGGTGTAGAACCTGGTCTCTTTCAGTCACCTCCGGGGGTTTACTTCTTTTACGACCTTTCTCCTATTAAGGTGAGTTTCTTTTTCCATTTTGAGCAAGCGAGTAGAAAGCTAGGCCAATATTCTGCATCCTGTAAAGCTTTCAGTGATGTAAGTTTTTTTTATTTTTTTATTTTTTACTGGTGGATGCAAAATGGGTCAGTTCATGGACTTTTTTTATAACTAGAATATCCAAAGCATCTTTTCAGCATTGGAAAGTTTTAAGTGGAGATCAGTTTTCGATGCAACAAAGTACATGCATACCGACACAAAAAGCAACAGAATTTTACTAAAAAATTCACAATTTAATGCATGTGGTATGAAAATGTTATAAATTCATAGTGACGAACTCAAGAAATCAGCTATCTTACCTTGTGTATTACATTTGCTGGGTGCAGGTGACCTTCACTGAGGGACATACCTCGTTCTTACACTTTGTTACATATCTTTGTGCAATAATTGGAGGTAATACTACCACCCCTTGTATTAATTTTTCGGAAAATTGTATCCAAGTCATACTTGGTAATCTTTTAAAGTTATTAGTCACACTCAAAAAAAAGTATTGCTTTTAAGTCACATTAATGTGAAAAATTTTGTATTTAAGTCATACTTTTGAGTGGGTCCCATGAGTTTGTTTTAAATATAATTTATAATATGACTTAAATGCCCTTTTTCTATAATTAACTGAGATGGAGTTGCCGAAAATTATGGAACCGAAAATCACGTTTTCCGTTTTTGTTTCATTCCTTATCAATTGCGTGAACATATAGTGAGATAAAAATCTGTTAAAGGATTATATACGAAGGAATACACACGGATTACGCGAGTTTGTACTGTGAGATTAACGTCGATCGAATGAATATATACAGATCTGGATTACGTATTTAAACACATGACTGCGGTACTGTTTTTTTTATGATGCATGCTCGTTCAAAAACAGTACCGCGTTCAAAAACAGTACCGCATGACTCTATCATGCAAACATCATATGTAAATACAAAAAATAGCTCACATATCAAACGAATAACCGACAGTACCGCATGTGTGACAGTATCACATGTCTGCAGTACTGTTTTTTTAGGATGCATGCTCGTTAAAAAACAGTACCGCACGACTCTATCATGCAAACATCACATGTAAACACAAAAATAGTTCACATATCAAACGAATGACCGACAGTACCGCATGTGTGACAGTACCACATGTCTGCGGTACTATTTTTTTTAGGATGCAAGCTCGTTCAAAAACAGTATCACATGACTCTATCATGCAAACATCACATGTAAACACAAAAATAGTTCACATATCAAACGAATGACCGACAGTACCGCATGTGTGACAGTACCACATGTCTGCGGTACTGTTTTTTTTAGGATGCATGCTCGTTCAAAAACAGTACCGCGTGACTCTATCATGCAAACATCACATGTAAACACAAAAATAGTTCACATATCAAACGAATGACCGACAGTACCGCATGTGTGACAGTACCACATGTCTGCGGTACTGTTTTTTTTAGGATGCATGCTCGTTCAAAAACAGTACCGCGTGACTCTATCATGCAAACATCACATGTAAACACAAAAATAGTTCACATATCAAACGAATGACCGACAGTACCGCATGTGTGACAGTACCACATGTCTGCGGTACTGTTTTTTTTAGGATGCATGCTCGTTCAAAAACAGTACTGCACGATTCTATTATGCAAACATCACATGTAAACACAAAAATAGTTCACATATCAAACGAATGACCGACAGTACCGCATGTGTGACAGTACCACATGTCTGCGGTACTGTTTTTTTTAGGATGCATGCTCGTTCAAAAACAGTACCGCACGACTCTATCATGCAAACATCACATGTAAACACAAAAATAGTTCACATATCAAACGAATAACCGACAGTACCGCATGTGACAGTACCACATGTCTGCGGTACTGTTTTTTTTAGGATGCATGCTCGTTCAAAAACAGTACTGCACGACTCTATCATGCAAACATCACATGTAAACACAAAAATAGTTCACATATCAAACGAATGACCGACAGTACCGCATGTGTGACAGTACCACATGTCTGCGGTACTGTTTTTTTTAGGATGCATGCTCGTTCAAAAACAGTACCGCATGACTATATCATGCAAAGAATGGTGCTGTTTTAATGAGGTACTATTTTATTATGCGGTACTGTTTTATTATGTGGTACTGTTTTATTATGTGGTACTGTTTTTTATGCGGTACTGTTTTTATGCGATAATGTTTTATTATGTGGTATTATTTTTTATGCGGTATTGTTTTATTATGTGGTATTATTTTTTATGCGGTATTGTTTTATTATGTGGTACTGTTTTCCTAAATAGTTTTGATTTTGTTTCCAAAAATCAGTTTTGCTTATTTTGTAAAGAAGATGGAAAGTCGCGGAATTAGGTTTTTCTCAAACAGTTTTGATTTTGTTTCCAAAAATCAGTTTTACTTGCTTTATAAAGAAGATGGAAAGTCACGGAAGTTATGAGTAAAGTGTGCACTATTTTCGGATAAAATTGACAGTTTTGAAATGTAGTGAAAAACGCGTGATATCCTTTTTGGTCTTTTTGTTGCAAGTGTGACTTATTCACAAATAAGATTTTTGGGTATGATTTAAATCTTTATAAGTTCATAAATAGTGACCGGCCTCCAAAAACCCTTTAATTTTTCCAGTAGCCCTCTTCTTTTCTTCCATCTGTGCTTGTACAAGTGCTAGTTGAGCTCCAAATGTTATTTTCTTGGTTGAAAATTCACCAACTTTTGGCAAATTTTCATGGAAGTCAAGTGAGACATATACCCATTGACTGAACTTGATGTGGTAAAAAATTCAATAAAAATGGAATGAAAAGTCCGATTTTGGGCAAAGTTTGGATATGAATTTGGGGGAGAGAATAGCTTTCGATCATACTATATCCTAAGAAGCATGGATGCCCACACGTGACACGATACGTTTTGGACGTGATGCGTAGATTTTAAAAAAGTGCAGGACACAACATAGAAGGACACACACAAAAAATAAATAAATAAAATATTTTTCTATATTGTTATGTCATATATAAATATTTTATTAAATCTTAATAAAAATGCAATTAACACTAATTAGAGTTAAAAAAAAACAAAATTATGGACTCTTACGTTAGTTGTGATGTCCTTTACATAACATTTACCTTCTACTAAAATAGAAAAAAGTAAATCAACACATCGTTTAAAAAATATAGTTCTATCATAAAATAAATC
Source organism: Vitellaria paradoxa (assembly GCA_019916065.1). NCBI lineage: Eukaryota > Viridiplantae > Streptophyta > Magnoliopsida > Ericales > Sapotaceae > Vitellaria > Vitellaria paradoxa. The sequence goes on from CM034238.1 coordinate 43,955,276, forward strand.
ATAACCTGAAAAGGTGGCTGCAATCTATCAACCATCCTAATTCAAATCCAAAACAAACAAAAGAAAAGAGAAAGGATAAACCCTTCAAGGATTCTTAGGTAGGAAATAAGAAAAATTCCCAATAAATATTGTCTAATCATTGAAAGGTGTCAGAAGTAATTTAAGAAATTGAAAATTGGCCGAGTACCCCTAACATGTCCCCTGTGTGTCTGAAGCCAAAAAGGCTTCAAAAAATAGGGACACGCTTAACCATGTGTATGAGATGTGTCCACTTTGTGTCGGGCGCATGTCCATGTTTGGGGAGTGTTCAACACCTCTCCGCTAGCCTCCAGAGATTTTCCGTGCTTCCCAGACTGTATCAATTCCGCTGAAGAGCCAGCCAAATTAGTAAATTTTGATCAAATTCATTTGAGAAAATAATAAAGAAAATTTTATATCTTTCAAAGTCAGTCTTAAACTTGAAATTCGTAAGTGGATAAATTCTTTAAATTAAATTGAATGAAATTTTGCCACTTTAGGGAAAAAGTTGGTTATAAATTCATGGATTCCTAAGCTGTATATATATATATTCACTAATCTTGCCATGACTTGTAGGTTGTCTGATACTACTTTGATACATACAGACTATATATAAAACTATGCAATCTCGTTATCTTTGTATGCAGGAATCTTCACAGTGGCTGGAATTGTAGACTCATTCATATACCATGGTCAAAAGGCATTAAACAAGAAAAGAATTGGCAAATTCAGCTGATGTCTGCCTCTTGCTTCTGTAACACCTTGGTCGGCAGGAGAGGTGTGTGATTTGGGTACCATTTTTTCTCTTTCCTTATAAATCAGGGACAAAATTAACATATGTGAATTTAATTGATTGGGATTGAGGTTTTGTTGAATTGAGCCGAGTTGAGCTTAATTAAATCGACGGGTTTGATTAATTAATGTCTTGAGCTTCAATTTTCAATATTATTTAACCGACTTTTGTACCTCAACTTCTTCTACTGTTTGAGCTTACAGTTGCATCTGGATTTGTTTGAAATGTAGCTGTAGTTTATATATTTGGAAAGTGATGCAGTTCAACATCTTCATAGATGGTTGCTTTTAATTTTGTCTCATCTATTGCTTCAGGAGCAAAAATATGAGCCGAAGCAGTAAGTATTTTGTTGCTAAGCTGCTGCTTCCAAAAACTATTTTTACCGAAAAAAAAAAAATACTTACATAATGAACTAGTATTTATATTATATTTTGAATGAATTAAAAAAAAATACTCAATGTTATTTGTTATATATAAATATAAAATAAATTATAAAATAAGATGCTTGAACAACGCTTTTCATGTGACTCAGTTTAACCGTTAAATTTAAATTCTATCAATTGTTTTAAATTTTTTAAAAAAATTTAAAAAAAAAAAACTTTGAAAGTTTTAATTTTCTTAAATCAGATTTGATCACGTATAACTTTTATGTTATTTTAATATTAATTTTTAATTTTTTTTCTTTTTCTTGGGTTTTAGATTTTTTAAGAACTCCAAATATCCGCATAATCTAACAGTCCCAGAGTTCGGGATTACCGAGTTGACATTGCAACCGAGTCTCTTGGGGGGAGAGTAAAAGCTAATTCGTAGCAAAGCCAACGACTAGATATTTAAAAAAAAAAAGCCTCCATTTTAACAAAAAAATTAGAAAATGCACAAAAATAAATGATGAAATTGAAAATTGTTGCCCTCACCTTGCAACAAATAAGGCACAAAAATAGAAAACAATTCTAATCAAACAAAAAGAAAAGCCTATTTCGCGTGCTGCAAAGCTTGAGTTCCTTCCTCATTGACTGAAATTTGGGAAAGCTTCAACTTAACGGCCTCAAATACAGAGTCCTGCCTCTCTTCATTTGTTAACCACGAAGACAAGCAAAGATCAATCAGATCACTGTTGTTCTTAACAAGTGAACTCCCCTTATAGATCCTAGTCTTTCCAAACTTCATGATCTGCTCCAACTTCAACTGTGATGGATCCTCCGCGTAGTTCTCCAGAATGCCTTTAATGGCGCCGCACCAGATTGGTCTGGCTGTCCGAAGGAATTCGTGCACAGCCGTAACTGGAAGGCCCACGCTTCCCACGTCAGACTCGCTGTGCCCGCCTCTGCCGTGAAAATCTGACCCTCCGAGCTTCATTAGATCGTACGCATCTGCTAGGTCGCTGTACACTGTCGGCAAAAGAAATAAATCAAGATGGGAATTGTAAGACATGTTCAAGAACAGGAGAAAAAAGCTATGGTTGGTTTGAAAAAAAATCATTTTCCAAAAAACAAAAAAGAAAACAAACACTTGTCGTTGATCTGCTCGTCTTCAACATGTGACACACCTACAAAATGCACAGTTCTAGAAAGGTGATGTGCCTGTGTCGAAGACAACAACTATTTAGTGCCCATTTGGAGCACCAAAAAAAAGCAAATAACAGCCAAATTGGAGAAAGTTCAATGTTTGGTGTGTTGCTCAAAAAGCTAGAAAAACTTGAAGAATGTTGGAGATATTTGGAAAAAATTAGAGAAAGTTAGCGAAAGTCGGAAATTTTTGAGTAAGTTGAAGAGAATTTGAAAAAGTTGAGAAAATTAAAAAAAGTTGGTAAAAGTTGAAGATTTTTGATGTGGGAAAATCAAAAAAAGTTGGACAAAGTTGAAGATTTTTTGAGATTTTTGGCGCTCCAAATAGGCACTTAGACAGTGTTCTCACACATGTAAAAAAATCATTAATCAGCACTTGGGGGTAAACATGTACATCATTCATGCATGGGGCCCTGGTCTAATTCTCACCACTAACCACCCTGTAAATTAATTTCCAATTATTAATCCAACCAGTTAAAAAACCCATTTCCTTCCAATTTCAAAACACACAAAAAGAAAGCATTCATGGCAATATATCATCCCATACCCGCCAGTTTTCCGTCGCTCCTGTAGACCTCTATTCCATGAAGGCCTGCATCTTTCAAGCACCTGACAATGGCAACAGGATTCTTCAATGCCCATGGATGTGCCAGAACTGCCACTCCCCCCGTTTTGCATATCAATTGCACTGCGTCCTCGGCAAGAGGTTCACTTCCTCTGCAAAACATTTTAACCGTCAAATCTCCCCGCATACTTAATTCTTACCAGAGAAATCAGAAGTATCTTAATAACTATTACGTGGAATAGGCAGGACCACCGTCATAAAGATATCGGGCAAAAGCTTCTTTCAGATTCTCGACATGGCCTGCTTCAACCATGGCTCGAGCCACGTGCAGTCTCCCGGGAGCAACTCCGCTCCCAGCAATCTTTGCGACTTGCTCCCACTTGATAGGCAATTTGAGTTTGTTTAATTTTGAAACCATATTCCTTGCACGAAGGTAACGTCCGTCCCTTATGTTAGCCAAGAACTCCTCTAGTTCCTCGGATCTTGTTGGCCCGCAGCTGCTATAATATGCAAGGATGTGAACTGGTTCCTCCATACCAGACTTTCCCCTGTTTCAGCTCACAACATCAGGGCAAAGGTATGAAAGGGAAAAAGAAAATCCTATAAAATTAATGCTATGTTTGGAACATGGATTGTTGGAGGGAAAGGAAAAATGAAAGAAAAATAAAATTTATAATTTGTGTAATTTTTATATGCTTAATCAAGTAAAAGTTAAAGTTTTTGATAAAGATCTATTCATTTTAGTCTTATTTTTCCAACTCAATAATAAGAATGAAATAAATTTGACCTTTTTACTTCATTTTGCATTCCTACCATTTTCCTTCACTATTCCTTTCTCTCCACAAATCCAAGACCCAAACATAGTCTAAATGCCTTCCCAATTTCTTGCAATGACCAAACTTAAAATCTTTGTTTAGCACAAGATACTAACATGTCACAGTAACAGCAATTAGTACGACTAGTATAGTGGACTGCTGTGATTGGGGTTGGAGCATGGTGCCACTTGGTATCATACTATCTTGGAAGGAATGGTAGGCAAAAAATCAGGATACTTCCATCTAGGGTTGGCCAATGGCTAGGCCGAGCTAGGAATAATTTGTTGCCCATCAATCCGGGCCTAGATAATTCAAGCCTAGGTTTAATTTTACTTATTTATTTTAAATTTAACTATATTTTTAGATAAAAAAATAATTTAAAAGTTTATAAAAGTAATTAGTTTATAAAAATATATAAAAGTAATTTTTTATAAGAAAATACAAATAAATTGATATATGAATACACAAAATATTTGGGGAAAAAAAAAAACAAGTTTTTTATCTTTCGAGTTGGAACCGGCATATGCTCAAACCCAAACCCGAAAAAAATTGCGCTGGCACAGTGGACTAGGCCTAAAATCTCCACCCCTGCTTCTGTATCTCAACATTATAACAGCCATAAGGCAAGATTTCAAAAAAGAATACCTCGGAGAATAAATTGTGCTAATTTCAACACCCGGGATGATCCTTATACCAAATCTACGAGCTGCATCCAGTGCCTCAGGAATGCCAAACATTGTGTCATGATCTGTCAGAGCAAGAACTTTCACCTGTTCTGAACAAACCGTACCAGTTAACCGCACCACATCCAATCCAATTTTAAAACAATTACTTTGGAACAAAGGAAGACGGACTATACATGATGTAAAGGTTTTGCAAATCTTTAGAACAACTTCAGCAAATGTATTTGTGCAAATAAAATACAATTACGTCGTAAATAGTTTCATTTCATTTCTAAAATTAAGCTGCTGCTAATTGATGGCGTGTCTGATTCATTCTCTATGCCAATATTTAGAACCGACCAAGCAAGGGTTTTCGAAAATTTGTCACATCAACTACCATGACACACAAAGAAAATACTAAGTGCGGAAATATATAGAAGCAACAGCACATAAAGCAGGAGTACGAACTAAGGTATTAGCTGAACTCTTCAATCTTTTACATCCACTAAGGAGAGCCTAAGTAAAATGCTAAAGTATCGGAACCACTATTTCCTAATATGGTAAAACCACTACTATGAAGGATTTTAAACTACTAGTTTTTAAGGTGGCTTCAAATCCTTCATAATTCATCAGGATAAATCACTCAAATCCATCATGATGAAATCTATATCAAAACTTACAAATTTATAATTTAGTGATTCACCTTAAATAAATAACATGAAAGCCCTTGATTTCAAATCAATGAATACAAATGCAACTTTAAAGGAATTACAAGAATTCAGTAACTAAGGTGACATATTTGGTGTGGTCTCTAGATGAAGTAATAGAAGCACAAAACGAATAAAACCAATGTGCAATACACAGACAAATAAGACGGTCATGAAAAACTTACCCCCGCAAAAAAAAAAAAAAAAAAAAAAAAAACAGTCGCGAAAACACTAATCCCTTATGCCTTCCAATATCAATGATTAAATCTTTATTTTCCTTCTCAAGGATTGCCATAAAACCATAACAGTGTTGATCAACCATTCACATCCATCTTAGCAAATATGAATACACCTAGGGGGCGTTTGGAGTACCAAAAAAAAACCAAAGGATGGGATTGATGGATGTAAAAATGATAGGTGGCAAAATGTGATTGGAGGGATTTGAAAACTTTTGAAATTTTTTGGTTTTTTTTGGAATCTTTTGGGACTCCAAACGAGCCCCTAGTTGTTGCTTTTTATTATTACAAGCCATCCTTAAGCAATAAACTAAGACTAATGCAAAAGGCTAAAAAAAGACAAAGGTGCTTGTATCCCCATTGAATCAACATACAGATAAATCGAGGCCAATTATTGCCAGTACCAAACTGAATCTTTAACATGTAAAGCCAAGCAGGCTCAGACATTCTGAGTTGCACTCGCAGAGTTTTTAACGTGCTGCTGCATTTAGGTACAGATCAAGGGAATGATGCCTTTTTGAACTTCAACTAAAAGAAAGTCTCTTCTTTCCATATGTTCAACCATAAGAAGGTTACCATATATCAAATCTAAGCAGCTCCATTAGAAACAGAAATACCTATATTCCACATTAAATGATCATTCTTAATGATAACTCAAATCCATGTTCTCACACTTGATGACTTGGACTTCTACCATTGCACAAAGCAATGACCCACAAAAGGAACTATGGAAAAAAAAAAAAGAGTAAAATTTAAACAAGGCACATAGGCATCCAAGAGAATAGGATTAACTTAAAAGAAATTACTCCATAGTGGTCCCCACTGAGGTTTGTTGGGATGGTTAAGACTGGAGAGAGACCTTTAGTGTGGCATTATTTGCATAAATTGCCCCTCTGAAATTCAAACTACAATTTTTGCAATTTTTTGCTTGAATTTTTACCATTGCACCAAGAAATGCTCTAAAGAGATGTTAGCTTTCAAATAATTAAGATATTTGAAGGCCTTCCCTTATACTAAAGAATGCAGTTAATGATGTTAGAACTCTCACATTTGACATAACATTATACCAAGTATTTTTCAGCATCATTGGATGCCTATAAAGTCATAGTGCTTATAGTTTCTTCACAACCAAAAATGCGCAGGCATCTGATGGTTACCATATTTCGATTCATTTATCCAAGTTCTTTCCTCATTTGGTAAAAGAGCTGTCTTCCAGGTAGCTTCAAATTCAAGCTGAGGGTTACCAGTTTTTCCATTCAAGTGAAATCCCTAAACCTCTTAGTTCATTACCAGCCAAACAAACTCACCTCAATATAAAATTCTTCATTATAATTCACCTAATTTTGCACATTCTCTCCTAACATTTGAAAAATATAAAAGCATCTAGAATTAAAAACAATGTGAAGTGACTAAGCTTCACCGTCCAAGATTTTCCCCATTTCTTTCTCTTTTTCTCCCTATATCCGTATGGGCCTATAGGCAAAACCCTTGGCTTTAGCCCCAAAGGTGAGCATACTGCTAGGGGCAAAAAAGAAGACGACTATTACTCCAATGAGTCTGATCTTTACGACAAATTGCTATGGAATACCGTTAAACCATAAAGATGTAAAATTCCATAAATTCACAATCTCTCGAGCTTTCTTGAGTCCACCACATTGAAACGCTCCCATATAAGGCTCTTATTATTAGCTCTAAGTTGCAAAAGAGATATGCTTAAGGTAGGAATGGAAATGTGTAGGGTACTCGAAAAATTGCCTTACGCGTTACTAAACCCATTTAAGTATCCTCTACCTGTTTCCGTCCCTAACTTGTTTATTTTTTAAACGAAAGTCCCAAATTCGTCCCCTCCAATTTGTCCCCTCTCCAACCCGTCATGTCCCGTCCAGCGTTTCATCTTTAATGTGTCTGTACACATTCCAACTACGGTCTCTAAAGACTCAAGATATTCTGATGGCTACTACATAGGGAAATGCTTATAGATTCAAATATTTCCCCAAGAACTTGCATACACTGGAAAGTCATAAGAATCGGATGAAAGAGGACAAAGTAGAAAAATCCATAAGATGATGATAACATCTGTACTAATCCACTACAGAATTCAAAGAAAATCAGGACCATAAATAACCAACTGTGTAGAATTTGAATGCCTCTTAACTATCCCAAACTAAACACCGAAACCCCCAAAAGTAACTCATTTTCACTCTTTCAGACATCAAAAATTGCAAAATCGCTGCACAAACTGAACAATGAAACCCCAAAAAGTAAGCTTGAAATAATCAAAACCTCAGTCACTCTCTGCTAAAGAGAAATAGAGAGAAAACCCACAAAGATATTTATAAGTCCATTTTTCAAAACTTCATCCAAAATTTTTAAAATTTAGCCTCTCTCTCTCTCTCTCTCTCACACACACACACACACAATAATAATAATAAAATAAAATAAAATAAAAATACATTCACAGAGAGAGAGTTTTAGAGAGAGAGAGAGAGGGGGGGGAGGAAGCAGAGCCAGTTTCATTTACTGAAAAGAAATGACTTGTAACGTAAAGAATAAGCAACAGAGGAAATGCTTTCTCACCCCATTTTGATGAGCCCTTTCAACCAGCTTCGAAGGCGACAAGAAGCCGTCACTACAAATCGAATGAGAGTGGAATTCGAACACCAACTTCTCGGAGAACTTGCTGTGGCTGTTCACGAGCACCCCAAAATCATCATCCACGACAACCGCAGCAGCAGAGGAATCAGTAGGCGGAGAGCCAATTGAAGGAGACTGGTCCAAGAAGACCCATTCCCTCACGCATCTATACGCTATGCTCTGCTCAGCCGTCATCTTCTTCTTACTACCTCCCCGCTTCTTCTTCTTCTTGTTCTTCTTGTGGGCATTCGCTTTCTTTGGGTTGTTATCGGCCATCATTGGAGAGACAGAGACAGAGATACGTAAATATAGATATATGTATATGTCTATATGTATATATAGAGAGAGAGAGAGAGGGAGAGGCGGTGTATTGAAACAGGCGAATCAGAGGCGGTCAAAAGGAGAAGCAGAAGAAGCTATTTGGGGTGGGGAGATAGAGATACATCCATCGGTTTCTAGGGTATTTGTAGACCCGTAGATCAGACCGTACGCACAGAGTAGATTTCCACCGGTTAAGGATGCGATTCCAACCGACGATGCTTTGAGAGAATTTAAGGTTTGATCAAATTGAATCAAGGGTTGGTTTAGGTGTGAAATTTTTGATTTTTAATTTATTTTTTGTAATTTTTTTTGCATTTTACATGATTTTTTTACCAAGATTTAATTTTTATTTTAGAAGTTAAAAGTTATTAGGCAAGTTAATTGCATTTATAAAAAAAAAATTTGGTTGAATAAAAAATAACAAAAAAAATTAATTTTTTTTTATTTTTATAATTTTATCTAAATAAATGTAAATTATTTTATTTTTTTTATAATGAATTTAGCATACTTAAAAATTACAAAAGTTTAAAAAAAATTAAATTTAAAAAAAAAAGGTCATATAGGACAAAAAAGCATAAAATCAAAAACAGATTTTGAGAACCAAACCAAACCTGATTATCAAAATAATTTTTATTCAAAAGTTACTGTAGGTGCCATTTGGAGCACTAAAAAAATTTACAAAATTTTAAAAAACTTCAAAAGTTTCAACTTTTTTAAATTTTAAAAAATTTCAATTATTTTAAAAAATTTATCAAAATCTGTTTGAACAAATCAAAATGGTGCGTTCCAATGAATTTTGTCAGATTTTTTAAAAGTTGGATTGACATTTATACCAAGAAGCTTCACAAAATTTCAAAAATTTTTAAGATTCTCCATTAAAATTTTGTCACGTGTCACTTTATATAATTTTTAACAACTTTATATCTAATCAAATATAAGTATCTAACCATTATTTCAAAATAATTTTTTACACTTTAAATTCTAAAAAAATTTTACTTTTGATTTTTTTTTTTTAAGGCTCCAAATGCGTCCTTAATTTATAGCAACACAAAAATATTTTTAATACACAATAATATAAGTTATTTGAGGGTGTAATAAAGATGAATTGCGAAGAATTTGTCATAATGAGAATAAGGGATTGGCTTAAATATGTAAACATATTTAAATATGAAGAATCAAGGGTTTGTTTGACAATTTATTTATTTTTTTTTAGTTTTTAATTTTTATAATTTCAATGTTCAATAACATTTTTATACGTTTAATAAAATATCAACTTTTGAAAATAAATTAATAAAAATTAATTTTTTATCAAATACAAAAAAATTACAAAAATAAAAAAATTATATTATTCTTTATAAAATAAAAAAATATTTTTAAAAATTCTATTTACTTTTTATTTTTATTAAAAACAAATTTAATTTTTTATTATAAATTCTAAAGTTCCTCAAAAATAACTTTAACTCATTCTATTTTGGGTTTGTTTGCAATTAAATAAAATAATACAAAATTTTATAAATCTTTACAACACAAATTATGAGACAGTAAAATTTAAATTATTTATCTCTTACATAAAATATGATATATTAATTTTTATAATTTTATATAATCCTATATAACTCCTATAAGCCGCACACGTACGTTCTGAAGCCCCGTCGTTTCCTTCGTTTGGTTCGTGAACATTGATAAACTCACCCGCGTCGTCAGGTGGAATCCTCTTCTGTAAAATAACAATCTGGACTCTCCTTCCCCCCTCACCCACTTTGTCAAAAGCGCGTAGGTCCACGTTCCCCCAATTGTGTCGGGCCCACATGAGGATGGGTCATGATCCGGGGATTAAGCAACGTGACATTGGGACTGCCTTTGATCAAAATCAAACGGCAAATTCAAAAATTTTCTAAGTTTGTGAATTGTTTCATTTTAGGTTGTATTTGTTTTGTTAAAAATTAATAAAAAAATTCTCAAAATTTTTAAAAATTACTCACTTTTCATCTCACTGTACAAATTATAAACTCATAAATTCTCATTTTATCTCACTTTTTATTATGCCAGACGCACTCTTAATAAGATATCTTACAATTTTAATGTCACAAGCCTCATTATTTCCCATTTCCGTTTAGGAAGGCTATGTTTGGATGTAAAAGAGAATCGGAAATAGTAAGAAATGAAGACTAAATTCTAGCATAATACCAAATCAAATCAAACCAAGTATTTTCTTACTAGGTGGGATCGGCTATATGGATTTGATAACTCCAATCAAATCTATTTAAGATCATATCCTCCGTTAGATTCAGATAAGTAAGGTCATATTTAATAGTTTTTTCCAACTACTCTTATGTCTTCCTATACCTCTTTTATTCTTAACAATTTCTATACTTTCACACCTTCTAACAGGTGTCTACATTGGACGTCTTCTAACTAAATTCTAACATAATAAGTTTAAAAATTAGAATTTAAATTTATTAATAATACTTTCAGTTATAAAAGTTAATATAAATTTATAAAAATTATAATATTATAACTCCTACTATATGTTAAAAAAACTTAAATTTTATAAAAATTTATGAGAATCTCCAAACAGACCCATTGTCATTCCAATGGTCGTTCTTGGACTCGCGAGCGAGTGGTCACGCGCCTAAAAGGCAAGTGGAGTAACCTATTTATGGACGGTAACAAAAAAAGCGACTGAACATCGCGATCGGACGACAAGCATCTTTGCCGTTTTGATGATAAGATAGATAAAAGGCATGGGGATAGACACTGATATGTACATGAATTATAGAGATACACGGAGACAGCCATAGATACACAACCATGTTTGCGTATGTCTGTTATGGTTCTCTGTCTTCTTACCATTTTTTCTCTCTCTAGCTTTCGGGGCTCAGTTGTCTTCTTCGTGGTGTCAGAATATTATAAAAAAAAATTATAATTTTAAAATTCGAAAGGTAATTTTTTTTAACGGTTGAAAAGAATATATATTGAAAAGATAAAAAATAAATACATACAAATATTAAAAATTATGACCGTTTAGCACGCTATTATTTACTGATTTTGCCTAAAAATTTCAAAATATAAATTTTTATGCGTCTGTTTGAAGTGTTAATTTTTGGCCAAAAATAAAAAATAGATAAATTTTATATTATTAGATGTCTGGTATATTATTTTAAAATATGTGAAAATTTTATAAAAATTAAAAAAAAGTTGGTAAAAGTTGAATAAGAGTAGAGAAAGTTCATAAAAATTAATGAAAACAAATGAAATTGGTAAAAGTTAGAAAAATTTGAGAAAAATTAAAAATTTTTAATGTGAAAAAAGTTAACAAAAGATTAAATTTTTTTTTGCCAAATTGGGCACTTCAAATACACACTCGGTAAACATTTGTAGATTTAAAAAAAAAAATGCGCACTTAAATTTTTACAACTTTAGTGTGTGTATATATATATATATAACTTTGATAGTTAACTGATAAGACTTTACTCCTCAAAAATACCTTACTCTCCAAAGATCACTAGTTCGAATCTCCTCGATACTATTAGAGGCCTTATCTGATCATTAACCTTAAAGATGCGTATAAACTGATTCGAACATTCTGAATTAACAAAAAAAAGTTAGACAAATTTGAAAACTCCGAAGCTATTAAAAGTTGGTGGTCAAAAGGGCATACAAACTCAAGCGAGAGCTAGTGCAGTGTTTATTTTGAAGATGTAAAACTGCAGATTGGATCTATCATTCATGGGACTCACAAATTATGTGACATCGCTAATCTCAATTTTCTACCATTCTTGACCATGGAGATTCAAACTTGCTTTCGCTTAAAGGTTTTGTGAATTTCTTGTCCCTAAATTCAGACTTCCCATACAAATGAGGAGTATTTGTAACGGCCTTCTATGCAATGTGCCGCTAATGCAGACTACAAGAAGGATTCGAAAATACCTTGCTAATGGCATTAGCCATCGCATGGGCTAGTGACTGTTACAGTGGTAACTACTATTAACTAGTAGTTACTGTAACAACTACAGTGGTCGATCAAATTTATTCTCTAATATTTTAACTTTCTTTTAAGCTTTCAACGACAAAAAATGTCAATTAACCAAAACTAAGAATTTACTTAAAAAAAATCACTTTTTTGTCATTTTCAAACACAAAAATTGGTAGCTTATTTTTAGTTAGCTAATAACTAGTTAAAAGCAGCCACTGTAACAGCTATAGTAGTCGACTAAATTTATCCTATTATATTTTAACCTTCTTTTAAATTTTCAATGGCAAAAATATCAAATTAACCAAAGTTAAAAATCTACATAAAAAAAGTCACTTTTTTTTTCTCTTTCCAAACAAAAAAATAATTAGTTTATTAAAAATAAATCAACTATTTTCCTTCCCAAACTAAGCCTTAATTTAAAGTCTTATTTCCCATGAACTTCAAGAAGGCTTCAAAAAAGCAACCAAAAAATGCATTGGTTCACACCACCGAATTGTGCACAAGTCATATTATCTTCATTTGTTCGATAGGTTATATCAAATGTAACCACATCATGAGGACAGTCATAATCTAAATTTGATTATCCATTCCTTTAAAAACAGTTCGATAATCTGTTTTGATCATACACTTTTACGTGTAAAAGAATATTGAAAAAATGATTTATAAGACCCTGGCTATTCCCATTCCTCAATCAAATTCGATATTTGAACTCGTAAAAAGTTTTAATAATCAGGCAAAATAATTAAACCAAAATTTTCAATCCTGCCAGCCTCTTTTAATAGATATAAGTATGCTTTGGTGGCCCCAAAAGGGGTAGTCGAGTTGGTTCATATGGCGGGCTGAAGGGCCTGGGATCAATAGGTCCCGGGTTCGACTCCTCTTGGGGCAATCATTCCTCTAATTGTGGAGGGCCATCTAACAGCCTTCTCGGCTGAGCCGGTCAGCCAGAGCTTGCCTAGCCTGGTTTACCTCCTCGTGATTCTTTGCCGACTAGGGCCACGGGACGGGTTTCACCCAGTGCGTAACCATGCGTAACAGTTACGGGTTTCTCTCCGAACCCAGAAATATGCTTTGGTGGCTGGCTCTTATATCAGCCAGGCCGAAACTTCCCTATAACCATAGGGGCCATGACCCCCGAATATTGGGGAAAAAAAAATCTGTTTATATAGAGGGGTTAATCTAATAGTGAAGAGTTCACCTATGAGTTTTTGTGTTATTGGAAGTTTCAAGTTCAATTCTCTTTTCATCTACATTCTCGGATTTCAATTGTTCTACCTTAAGAAAAAAATATAAATACTTCTTTTTTTTTTTTTTTCAAAATGGTCACTCCAGTTTAAAGTAAATATATATATATATTTCAAAATAAACACCCTATCTCTTTTATTTTAAGTTATTGACAACGGGGTTGTTTCGTTTATCACATCTAACTAAAACCTATTAATTTTTACTAATTTTTTTTACTTTCTTCAAATCAGGTTTCAGCACATATCAACTTTATATCAAATTTTTATACTTTTGTTATACTTTTTTGTCATCTGAACACCGCCATTAAATCACATATAAAACCTTATTCTTGAGTTAAATCATTAATAGTTTAATCTAGTCAATTGAATAATTTTTGAATGAGATTTATATATTTATTTTATTTTTTAAGCCTACAATTCTCGAGTAAACTACTTGATTTTTAAATTGCATTTTTAAGATTGAGAGATAAATATTAAAATTTATAAAAATTAACTCCCTCTTATATGCGATTCATTCGATGAGAGGTAAATTTACTATTTTTTCTTTATTTTTAGTTATTAGTCTTTTATTTTTTATTATTTTTATTTTTTCAAAAAAAATATTTAAATTTATATTAATAAAAAACCATAATATGAAAAATAATTTTTTTAACTACTAAGAAAATTAAGTGTATGAGAGGGAGAATTAATGAGATAGAGAGAGAAAAAAAAATAAATAAATAACTAGAATCCAAATGAGGGCCTTTAGATTTCATTCAAGGAAATCCAATGGCTCACATTACACTTGACCAATATGGCAGTGTTCGGGGATATAAAGAATATAAAATTCTATAAATACGAATTATAAGACTGTAAAATTTAAATTTCTTCCTCACTATACAAAATAAATATGAGATAATAATTTTTACAATTTTATACAATTCCAAACCTTATATATACACTGGTCCTCCTCCGGCAATATAGTGATACACGCAGACAGCTACTGATACGCAATCCTGTTTGCGTATGGATGTATATGTCTGTTATATCTCCCTGTCTTCTTGCCATTTTTCTCTCTCTAGCTTTTCGGATTCAGCTGTCTTCTTCATAGTGTCAGGAAATTATTAAAAAAAAATTATAATTCAAAAATTCAAAAGGTAATTTCTTTTAAACGGTTAAAAAGAAAATATATTAAAAAGATTTTAAAAAATACAAATATTAAAGACTAAGACTGTTTATCACACTAACTTTTAATAATTTTGCATTAAAATTTTCAAAATGTAAGTTTTTATGTGACTAGTGCCAAATATTAAAGATTGAGGCCATTTAGCACACTACTTTTTAGTAATTTCGCATTAAAATTTTTAAAATGTAATTTTTTATGTGTTTGATGCCGGTTTGAAGTGCCAAATTTTGACAAAAATTAAAAAATAAATTTTAAATTATTAAGTGTTTAGTGTATGCTTCAAAAAGTGTGAAAAAATTTATAAAAACTAGAAAAAACTAGAAAAGTTCGCATAAAAATAGAGAAATCTGGTAAAGGTTGATGAAAACGAAAAAAGTTGTTAAAAGTTAAAAAAATTTGAGAAAATGTAGAGATTTTTGGTACAGAGAAAATTAGAAAAAAATTAGAGAAAGTTAAAAATATTTGGCCAAATTTGGCACTTCAAACGCATACTTGATAAAAATTTGTAGATTTTTGCAATAAAAAATAATAAAATGGAGAAAATTTTTAATTTTTGTAACTTTACTATATAAGGTATCTTTTTATACATTTGATAAATATTAACTTTTGATATGTATGAGTATGCTTTGGTGGCTCTCATATCAACTTGGACATAGAAGTAAGAATTCAACTAATTTTGTTTGGATTCAAAAGGTAGCTTTTTTTTTTTTTTTTTTTTTTTTTATCTCTCGTCTTATATAACTTTTTTTTTTTTATCAAAATTTAAATTTCTTTTTAGAAACTGTAACTTTAAGGGGGGGTTAATTGTTTGTGTAAAAAAGAAATTGAAAAATTCATACGAGAATTACAACCAAAAAGCTAGTCAGTTATTTTTCTTCCCTGTCTTCTTTAGTTCCTTCTTTAATGAATTCATACTTGTGTTCAGAAATGAATTACCACTTCTCATACTTGATTTTCAATCTTAAATTTCACATGAGAATTACAAACACACCTCTCTTTTACTATCTATTTCTTTCTTTCCTTGTTCATAGGAACATTCAATTTTTTCGTTATTTGTTTTTCAAACTCACCAGGGAACAAAAGGAGGCTAGAGAACTTCTCAACTTTTTCCTTTTCCTTTTACTTTTCCTTCCCCTTTTTCCTTTTATTTTTGAATCTTTTATCCCTTCTATTTTTCCTTAACAAATCCTCAATCCAAATACACCACTAGGGAATTCAAAAAGTGTTGCGGGAACTTCAAATTGAGGGATAGACCAATATTAATTCTTCCTTTATAAATGAGAATAGATAAATACATGCACATATATATCTTATTTTACCATACAAGAAATACATTACTCTCTATGTTTTACCAAATATATATATATATATATATATATGTTATTTTACCAAATATATATATATATATATATATGTTATTTGTGAGCTCAACAACCACCTTTGATAAGTGCAACCAAGACATCAGCAACAATGGCACTGCCCTTGTCCCTGCTACTGCTGAATGCCTTCCTCACAATTGCCTCCAGAGGAATGCCTGTTTTGGAAGCATAAGCCCTGTTTATCTCCTTCAAGTCTATTTCACACCTGGTGATCACTATTCGCATCAGAATTTCTCGAGCATCCCCATTCTTCATCCTCAGCTGCTTCGCGAAGAACTTCTCCGGTTGCTGTATGCATCGGATGACAATTCTAAGCTCCCTCCCAAACTGCCCGCATTTGCTTCGCTTCAGTGACTTAGCAAACTCGTGACCGTAGAGTTGTTTGTAGGATGCCAGAATCGCTTTTACCTGGCTGGTGTTTCTCTGGCTTATCAGGGAGATGATGGTCTTTTGGTCTATCATTTTCCCACACTCCATCGCCTCGTAGAGTGTCTTGGCGTCGCACATGGCGATGCTCATGTTGGCTTTGGCCCCATAGTTGCGGCAAGACTTGAGAACTGCAAGCAAAATCTAATGACACAACAAAGAAAATAAGATTAATTTCATCCACCATAATCTTATCCTAGCACTTTGATCTTATAAAGGGCAGCAAATACTGGAATAAAGAGTGGTTGACAGAAGAACCCAATTGCAGCATGACCGACACTATAGGAATTTAACTATTACAATTGAAATGCGATGGACTAAAGTAATGCCGACTGTAAACTGTAAGAGTAATTTTTGTACTTTACTCCTGATTTTTTTAACACCAGAGCCTACAAACCAAGTCAAAACTTAGTCTGCAGGTTAAGGTTTATTTAACACACACACACAATCCCGAATTCCCGATGTGGGAACCAATCTCCCATCGGAAATCATGGCATTACCATGCTTACACCGGGTTCCTAAAGTGGGCCGGATGCGGGTTGGGTTCCCCTAGTTTTTTTAACACCAGAGCCCACAAACCAAGTCAAAACTTGGTTTGCAGGCTAAGGCTTATATAACACACACACACAATTCCGAATTCCCGATGTGGGAACCTTGCACTTTACCCTCTACTTGATTCATGAGAATGATTCAATTAGGGAAATGACACACCTCTTTGAATCCACCATTAACCTTGAGTGCAACATCTTGATCAATGTTAGAATTATAAAGGGAACCATATGCCTGCTTAATCACTTGCAACTCGGATGACAATCGAGTGCAGGCAATCTCAATAAGTGTGTTGAGATTCACACTCCCTCCATAGAGCGAATTCCTCATTATCTCTGCATCGCGTACATGTGATTCACTCATGCGAAGATAAGCCGCTCTCTTATCAATCCAACAATTTAGCATTTCAGAATAAAAATAAATATATTTTCATAAGTTGCAAAGAAACTTTCAATTAAAAGTAAGGATGCTCACAAAATATGGGTTGCCCCTTTGAGACTTGGAGATAACTTGAAGAAGGTCTTGGTTGTATAGAGCACTATACGTTTGGCGAAGAAGCTTTAACTCGCGAGAGTTCCCCAGAAGGATCTGTGCAAGGTTTTCCTTGTTGCTTGCAACATTGCCTGTTCAGTAATGTAGCGAGTTTACAAATAATGGACAGTTGAATCAAACTGAATTTGTAAAAGAAGGAAACTAACAACCTGAACGAAAACAATGAATAAGTTGGCAATCCATTTCGTAATTTTTTGAGTTTTGAACAGAACTGCTGCCCATCTTCTAACTCTTCCTTCCGAGGGAGATTGCACCTTCTGCCGGTTCTGTGCTTTCTATAGCTGCATATAAGCAAGAAACCCATTATAGTCAATTTATAAGCACAAAATCTGTACCCATAGAATATTTCACTATGGTTTGGCTCTTCATTCACAGGGAAGCAAGCACAGAGGAAACCACAGCCACGTCCAAAGTGGAAGAATATATATAGGTATGGAACATATCCTCAATTCCAATATCAACCACAACCTTTCCACCACATTTCACTTTCGTGAGGCAGCTTATTTTTCTTACTATGAATCACAGTAAACATTATTACATCATTATAGATATATGATATATACTAAACACAAAACTAAGCATCTCTCCTAAAAGATGTCCCACTTACAGGGTACAAAGTTTGTCCCACTAGATGCCAGAGCAAAATGATTGTCCATATCTCAGTGCTTGTCACTCAATTACAAAATTGTGGTTCACACTTAGAATTCCTACCACTTGGAAGTGAAACAAAAACCTCATCATAGTAACATCAATTTTAATAAATTAGTAACATCAATTTTAATAAATTTAATCAGAGAACACACCAACAGACGCACAAAATTTCTAATAACATATTCAATAGCATCACTGGTAGCAAAAACGATGTAAGATCATAAAAATCATTTCTACCAAGGGAGCTGCAAATAATGTATCCTAACTGAAGCTCAGATCGCAAGGTAGATCACTGTAACTGCTGATTACACTGCCCACAATGTATAAAACTCAAAACTTTTCCTTGATGGATACTACACTCAGGTTATGGAAAATGTGAGCTTGACCCTCAAAGTAGAAAGAGAAGGAATGTTACTATAAAAATGAAAAAAGGTACAAAGTTGATAGATAACATGGGCCTTTAATATCACTGCCAAATACATTATATAAATATCAATTGATTGAAGGCAACTAATGCAACAATTGATCCTCAATTTGGCCACAATTGGTAGAAGTATCATTATCTTGAAGCCAAGATCATTTGCTTGCTAAACATTTTATAGGTAAGCATTCATATCACATGTTCCAGCATATGTCTCCTGTCATTTCAGATGCCAAACTGAACCACCAATCAGCTATTCCAGGATAGCCACCATGTTACCGATCATGGCTACCATGGAGAACTCAAAGGTTCCAGCAAAACAAATAGATAAACAATAACTTGAGAAAGTATATAAAAAACCTTAACATGGTATTTGTTTGGACATTTCTTTCATCAACAGAGGTTTTTTGAACTTTGAAGGATTATAGATATTATTAAACAATGACACCATCCTACTAATTAAATTTTGTCACTGATGATTGTGTAACTTGAATGCTGTTTTGCCTTCCATATCTGCAAGCAATACATGTTTCGAATACGCAATTAAACTCAACAAGCCCTTTGCCCGTTCACTTGCAGTTGTACAGTGTTGAAAGCATGGTCGAGTGCTGGTTAAAAGCATGGTTGAGTGCTGGTTAACATAGAATGCTTCACAAGCCCAAGGACAAGATGTTCCTTACAGGAGTTGAGCAAACAGGAAAAAAAAATTGGTTCTGCTTGTGATGAGTTGGATCCCAATATTGTTCAATCCAAGCAGCTGGAGGGAGAGTAGAGGGGAGTCCATATTCTCTTTTGATGATAACCTTTCCCAGGTTGCTATTAAGGGCATTACTGTCCACTGAAAATGATTATCTGGAATACAGAAAGCAGTTCCACTTTCAAAAAGCAATGACAAGATTTCTGAACCAATTATGAAAAATGCAATCTGTTAACCATGGCTTTGTCTACTCCATTTTCTGACTCCAGTTCTTTGTCTCCGCTCCCCGTTATATGTCATTTGAGAAAATATGCCTGTTAAAGCTTGAAGATGTTTGACAAGTGAACCGTTTGAGGAATATTTGCTGTAAAAGGATTTATCTTTATTCTTTTACTGTTTATCGGAATTATACATAATATGTCTAAGTTAGTTTAGAAGAACAGGATCCATTCAAATATTTATAAGCATGGTATTATGGCAACCAATCCATATGCCTAAAGCACAGAAATACCCCTATCACGTACAATTAACTCTTAACAATATTATACAAGCAAATTTTCAAATTTCTCTAATTTAAAGAACATGAAGTTTGATTGTAAACTTCCATTCAATACACTGTAAATCACAGTAAATTCCTCCCCCACCCACCAACACCCCCCCCCCAAAAAAAAAGAAAGAAATAGAAAAACTATTACTAATTTACTAAACCACATCTAATATGACTAGTGCATGACAAGAGACTTGCCATTTATTCATTCCTTTGAAATGGAATACACAACAGAACAAATGGAAAAAATGCATATAAATATATATATATATATATATATCCATCCTCGTTTCTCATTTCTTGCAAGTCCCATCCTTTCTTTCTTTCAGGTGGCAAAAGAAAAAGTTGAGGGGTCAGAAATAGGTGAGCCTCCAACTGTTTTGCAAGACCAACATTGTCCCATATCAAAAACTTGAAAGTCAGAAACCTAGGTTTTTGCCAAGTAGGACAGACAGACAACATGAGAAGCAAATATGAGTTTCAACTTTAACAACATAGCAGTAACATCTATGATGAAAAACGAAAACATGTGGTATTTTTTGTTGATAAGCGACAATTAACATGTGGTAACATTACCAGTGCAGCATTCACAGAATCATCTCCTACCAAATGGAAAACCTGAAATGAGAACCTCAAAACAAAAAACAAAGGTAATAAGCAACAAGTATTAATTTCTTTAAAATAATCAATTGGTAAACAACAGATTGGTACCATCATTTGTGCACCACTGAATCTTGTGGTGCACTATCTTTCTCCTTCCCTTTCCTATACCGAGCAAGGTGATTGTGATATTCTTCCAGCTCTTTCTCAAGTTTCTCAATGAACTGACTAGTATGCTCTAGCGACTGTTCGTACCTATATTTTTCCAAGGCCTGCAAGTTGGAAGTGCAGAAGTGAATCTTATCTAGAGATGTATGCATCTAGCATAAACAAAGGAAATACATGACACATCCAAAAAAAAAAAAAAGGCAAGAGATGGGCCAGTTGTCAGTGTAAAATTTGTAGAATCTCATGATATATAAGGCTCCAGTATAAGTTGAACCACCTTGCAACCAGCTTCAAAAAGTTGGGATAAGGCTTAAAGAAAAGCATACAACAATATAAAATGCCTATGCAAGACATAAGGAAACAAAAAACTTTAGAGGAGATGTAGGTAAATTGACGAAATCAAAGCCTCTTTCCCCCCCCCCCCCTAAAACTCTGTCAAAAAGAAGAGGCAACCAAGTTTCAAACCGCAAAGCCCTACAAGGGATGCAAAGCCTTCTCAACGTTTTCCTCCGACCCAGTGGATCCAGGAGGCAAGGCAGATCTATCAATTTGAGTCCGTTCTCTATGATGTGCCATTGACAAGGCTAGCCTATTATGCCAATGCAATTTGGCTTTCTAAGGGCATGGCAATCAATCCTACCTCAATATATGCTCCTCCAATGCATGAAGGCGGTTGAATCAGATCCCAACCAGCATAGATGGGTAGTTATATGAGCAAAGTTGTTAGAAACTAAGAGCCTCACAATTCCTTATTTTAATCTTGTAGTTCAATTTATTCAGCCCTTGTTTGACACTAATTACGGGATTGACCCTCATTTAACAAGCAGTTTTAAGGGATCCACTTAATCAAAAGAAAATCTCCAGTGCACAATGCAGAGACCATTAACGTGATTTAGCATCTTTTCAATTTTAACTATCCCAAAAGTTCCTATTTCAAGCATCTCCCTTCTAAGGTTACTTCACTTTTTATTTTTTATTTTTTGAAAGTTAAAACCCTAGATTCGAGTTACATGACTAGTTGCCCTGAACAAATAATTAAAGGAGAGTCCAATAACATAAAGAATCAGAGCATGATTGACAAGGAGATAAATTACCTTGGCTTTAGACAGGGTATCTGGAGGAGACATCACTTCTGGCTGTACATAATTCTTTCCACGATAGAATATTATAGTATTGTTAGGTTTTATGTCAATCACGATGCCTTTGCTCAGCCGTGCAAGCTCTTCAGCATACCAGTGAACTTGTCCAGGTTTGCAAGGCCTGCAAATTACCTTAACAGTCTCATGCTTCTTCCAATGAAGGTGCATATTGAGGACAACACCTCCGAATACTCCTCGCCTCCCAACTGGAACATAGTTCTTCTTTTTCTCACCAGTACGCTTCAGGTAAAACCTCTCTTCCTCAGTAAGAATTTCAGGATCATATGTTTCAGCTGGGGCTTTAGGTATCTCAAATTTCCTCAGTTTCTCAATCAACCATTCTTCCTTTCGTTTGGCCTGAATATATTATCATATAGAATCGAATAAATTAAGATGTCATCAAGTTCATAAACATCTATCATCCTATTGAAACACAAAATCCCAAAAGTTCCAGGCACATTCAGCAAAAGAACAATTTGCTTTCTAAATAAGATACTCTTCTCTCCCCCTCTTTTCCAGTACATTTTCTCCCACTCTCGAGTCTGGCATAGTTTTCAGCTTTTAACATCTTATTTGTTTTCCTCTGACATCTACTTTCCATGGTTTACCACCTTTCAGGTTTTCTTTTTCTGTTTTTTAATTTCTAAACTCCATCTTATTCCTCTTCAGTCACAAAGTCCTTGAAATTTTATAAAACACTTATATTTGATTTTGTGATGGTTTTGGTAGATTCATTTATTATTCATTACTTCTTTTTCACTCATTTCTACTACATTGAATATATTTTATAAGTATAGAGTACAATATTGAAGAAGCTCACCTTAAGAGACTGGCCAAATGAATGGACCAGTCATGGACCAGACTCACAAGGGAAAAGATAATAAATATTTTGAAAAATAAATGCAATACAATAAACAACTGTTTAGCAGCATTTGTGTCATTGAGACCATACAAGGAGCTTCCAGAATCTGATCCTCACTCTACATATAAAAGCTCAAATGTGCATTAAATTTTTAGAAAATAAAATGAACTCTTAAACTGGGGCGACAGTGGGGGGGGGGAGAGAGAGAAAGTTACCTTAAAAAAAAAAAAAGTAACAGACAGGGTTCCTACCTTTTCAAGCTTGTATCTAATCCTAACTTCTGGATTTGGAGATTTCATCTTTTTCTTTGCCTTTAGACGATAGAACCTGAGTTCATTTAATTTGGATTTCTTGGACATTTTAATCCGTTTAGCTGTCTTCTTCCGTTTTGTTGCAGATTCATTTTTATCAAGCTGCTTGCCCATACTAAACCTGACAATGTCATTCTCCATCTTCAGCTCAATTGATGCATTACTCAAACATCTTGCGTGCAGCCATTTTGTGGAAGTATTAGGATGCCCAACCACGAATGGTCTCTGGATCAATACAGTAATTAATTCAGATGAAATACATAATGCACCTAGAAAAGGTCCCTCTGACTTGTAGCCTTTCTGGTTTGCGCATGTGATATAATTAAGAAACTGTGTAAGGCTGGTCTTGGGAAATAATGAGAGATTTGAAACATAATAGTACTGGACTAGAGAATCCCTGCAGACAGAAGACATAAATGTCCATCACCAGATACCTACAACAGATGCTGCTTTAATAAACAACATCATACACATCCATGTGATACACACTTATGTCCATCAACACGGGAAATGTCGCTTGTATACATGTCACAACTGTCCTGACAGAATAGTTCTACTCACTTATATGTGTTGTTAATAGCTTGTAAAGCTGCAAGTATAAATAATTCAAAAGTTAAACCTGAAATTTTCCTGATTCACCTCAAAAGAAGTTGTCATTTGGATTGTAATGATAATTAAAATGAAAGCATATATTCAATCTCATAAGTGTTTAATCAAATGAACTCATCACAGATTTAGTGGGGGTGATTTGCACTTTTTGATAAATAACAAAAATATTATTAAATAGAGAAAAGGTCGCATACAAATGAGGCCGAGATGTCTTGGAAATAAGAAACAAAAGATAAGAAGAAAAGACACAGAAGCACAAAACCAATCCTAGCTACATGTAGAAAGTAAACCCAGAGAGAATATATTTTGGGATAGTTTTTCCTTGAAATAATTTGAGTATACATCTCTGTGTTATTTATAGAGATACATGTACTGACTTTCCTCATTTACAAGGATGAGGATAACTACACATTTGAATTATTTTGAATACACTCTGAACCTATTCAAATCCTTGTAGATTATACAAGATCAGTATTGCTCCTTATCTCTTGCTAGAATCTCGGTCTTATCAAAGACTAGGTCTTCTACAAGAGATAAGGAGCAATACTGATCTTGTATAATCTACAAGGATTTGAATAGGTTCAGAGTGTATTCAAAATAATTCAAATGTGTAGTTATCCTCATCCTTGTAAATGAGGAAAGTCAGTACATGTATCTCTATAAATAACACAGAGATGTATACTCAAATTATTTCAAGGAAAAACTATCCCAAAATATATTCTCTCTCTGGGTTTACTTTCTACATGGTAACAGAGCCCTTCTAGACCAACGTCGCCTCCACAACATGTCTTCCTCCGCTGCCAATATGTCTTCCTCCTCTGCTTCCTCTGTCACCTCCCTAAACATTGCCACAACCCCCCCCCCACTCTTCCCAATTAGCTCTCCTATCTCATTCCAACTTACCCCAAAATTTTTGGGATGATGCTTTTCAAACTACCACTTTCATAATTAATAGACTTCCCACAAAAATTTTAAATTATCAATCCCCCTATGAAGTTGTTTACAAAAAAAAAGCCTGACTACTCTTTTTTTAGGGTTTTTGGATGTGCTTGTTGGCCTTATCTCAGACCCTACAATCGTCATAAAATTGATTTTCGATCTAAAAGCTGTGTGTTTATTGGTTATAGTGTGGGCCATCGAGGTTACAAATGCTTAGACTTATCCACTGGCAAGGTCTTTGTGTCACACCATGTAGTTTTCAATGAGTGCTTATTTCCCTATACGAAGCCAACACCCACTCCTATTTCAACTCAAACTGAGCTTGCTGTTCTACCTTCTAACATCTGTCTTCCTCAAAGTTCCAATGTGATATCTACAGGACATTCGCTTGTTACTTCTCACCCTTCTGATATGCAGGTGTCACCTCTAGTTCATCATTCTATGAGTCCAAGTGCTCTCTCTCCTGCTAGGGATGCTGAATCTAGCAAACCTGCTGCGGTTTCTAACCAAATTCTCACTGACAAACACCTCTGCCCTTCGACCGATCATTCAAATCAAGCTACGCTCGCACCACCAATAAATACTCATCGGATGATCACCAGATCCAAAAATAACATCTACAAGCCCCGTGTACAAGCTGATATTACAGTATTTGGCTTTCACAAGACCAGATCTGGCGTTTTCCGTTCACAAAGTTAGTAAGTACATGCATTGTCCTCGTATACTTCATTGGCTTGCTGTCAAACGCATACTCAGATATTTGAAGCATACAGTTTCATATGGCTTGTTCCTCTCTAGACAGTCTGGTCTCTGCATTCAAGCTTTTTCAGATGCTGATTGGGCAAGTGACAAAGATACTCGTTGGTCTGTTGGCGCTTATTGTGTTTATGTTGGCCACAATTTAATTTCTTGGAGTTGTAAACTGCAACACACGGTTGCTAGAAGTAGTACTGAATCTAAGGATAAATCTGTTGCAAACACAGCTGCTGAAGTTCAATGGTTGAAGTCCCTAATCTTTGAACTCGGAATTTCTCCACCTCGGTCGCCAATTTTATGGTGTGACAATATAGGAGCAATATATTTAAGTGCCAATCCCATGTTTCACGCCAGAACGAAACATATCGAAATTGATGTCCATTTTGTTTGTGATCAGATTGTTCGAGGTGATTTACAAGTCCGTTTCATTTCTAGTCATGATCAGCTTGCCGATATGCTTACGAAGCCACTCTCCACCACCCCTTTTGCATTACTGCGGAACAATCTCAGTGTCCGTGACCTCCCACTTCGATTGCGGGGGCGTGTAGAAGACCTAGTCTTTGACAAGACCGAGATTCTAGCAAGAGATAAGGAGCAATACTGATCTTGTATAATCTACAAGGATTTGAATAGGTTCAGGGTGTATTCAAAATAATTCAAATGTGTAGTTATCCTCATCCTTGTAAATGAGGAAAGTCATTACATGTATCTTTATAAATAACACAGAGATGTATACTCAAATTATTTCAAGGAAAAACTATCCCAAAATATATTCTTTCTCTGGGTTTACTTTCTACACTACATGATTTCTTCCAGTTTTATTGATTAGGAATAAGGGGACTCCTTTGAAGCCCAAAGGGATGCCTGGAATTTGCATTTGTCACACAGGTCATAATTACCTAATTCCTTCTCATCAATATCCAATGGTTCCTTCCTTTCATCAGTACCATATGATTATTTTTAAGCAAAACAGAATAAATATAAAAAATAGAATTCAGCAATTCACCCACAAAGGAAAAATATGGCAACCACATGGGAAAAAAAAAAAAAAAAAAAAGGAACCTTAGTAGCATCAATGCACGATATCTGCAATTTGGAAATTCATAGCAAATTCTGCTTAGCTTAATGCATAAGTTTTTTATGCTTCAAAGTATTTTTAGTAAACGCCATTACCTGCCGTGCTATTGAAATGGAGAACCATACAAAGGATATCTACAAGACTTAATTGACTAATATAAGAATAGCCAACAAGTCGATCAAATTTCTACTAACATTTATATTCACACTCGGCTTGACAAATTATAGGCATAGCTTTGCTGGCATGGTCCGGAATGGCTGGAAATATGTGACACAAACATTTCAACTAAAGACTCCCTTTTGTTTATTTTATTTTATTTTATTTATATTATTTTTTATGAGTCCACTTTAGGACTTTTCCTTTCAGTGACTATCCAATTGATGCCAATATGCCGTGGCTATTTTCGGTGAGTGCCCTCTGAAGCATAACAAAATGGTGTCATGCCCCATAAGGCATGTAATACGACCGCCATCCAACATTCTATGGATCCACAAAGTGGAAACTGGATGAAAGAAATGCTTATATATATATAACCCTATATTTGTCATAAACTTCACCAAATAAATCTGAACCATAAAACGGTGGATTCCTAGCATCTTCTAACCTCATAAAGTTGAACTTCTCTACTATCACTATAGCATATCAAAGATGATTCCCGAGTTGACCTGTGCCCATATTTGTGATCTAGTTATATCAGCCTATTGCAGAAGCTTGGGATTCTAGAACAGTCCGTTCCACTGCAATGATCAAATTGCTGCAATAATAAAGCTAATTATGGGATACCAGCTTAACCAACACACTACATTCGTTGTTGTCACTTGCAATGATTGAATTCGAACTCCTTAAACCGTCCGAGACAATGATTAAATTTCGGAACCATTATAAAACATGGATTCCACAGAACGACCAATCTAAAGACCTAAACTGATCCAAACCCCGATATGGTTTCCAAGAAAATAAGGAAATAACAAAATAAAATATAAAATTGAATCAGAAAATTGGTCGGTCTTAACCACGGGCTTGGTTTAGCAGAAGGTTATTGATTTATTGGTCCCCTGAACAATGAGGAAACAAATCAAAACTGAGGTTTCAGGATTCTTTTTTCTTCTAACCAAACATGATCGCGATGATCAAACCGTAAGGGGAGAGGAGAAGTATTGAAACCTAGAAACTTAATCACAAGCGCAATGCAACGATGAGATTCACGGAATAAAAGAGAAATCACCTCTTGATAGTCGAGAGATTATGAGATTTGCTGTAGAGGATGCTGGAAAAACCTCGAATCAGACCTCTCATTGCTACGGTAATCTTCACTTCACTTCCTACAGCTCTCTCTGCCTTATTCTGGGTTGATTAGGGTTATGGACCATTATTGACCCGTTAACCCATGCTTAATTTATTCCTCTGTTTTTCGGGTGGGTCATTTTGAGAAGTGGTCTGGTCTCTCGGATCCTAATCTCTCCCTCTCTCTCTTAGTTCAATTTGACTACATTCACTGCACAATTACTCCTCACTTTTCACGGCTTATATTTTTATCGTTAATTTTTAAATAAATGACATTATCTTATAACTATGATTTTAAATGAAATACACTATTAACTGTAAATAATTAACGATACAAATTAGTTGAGCATTGACTTGTGTTGAAAAAAAAATAGTGATGGGTGTGGATTAAATCTTTTATTTGGAAGGTGATCTTAGAATATTTTATTTGAATTAAACATTTTCATTGATTTTTGGTCTAGAGGACGCACCAATTGATTTTTGACCTTTTTATGTTTATTTTTCTGTAATTTTAAGCATATTATTTAACATTTTTTACAAAAAGTTGAAAATAAAAATAGAAAAGCTATTTAGATTGTGTGAGAGAGAGAGAGAGAGAATTTTTTTATATTATTAGCATTTATTTTTTTATTTTTAATAAAATTTATATTACGTGTGTAAATCCTTCAAAATAGAGAAGTAATGTTTCAATTGAAAAAATAATATCCCAAAAAAAAAAAAAAATAAATGTACTTACAAGATTTTAATCAAATTCCTTTATCATTCTCCTGTATTTTATTTTTTTTTAATAAATTCAAACTTTAAACATTACAAAACAATACAGAGGTAAAAATATTAAACTAAAAGAACGCTAGCTTAATTAAGTAAACCAAAGAGTAGTAGATATATATATATATATATATATATATTACCACACTAGCTTAATTTGGTAAAGCAAAGTCTCGGTTCGGATGCCGAAGCTGTTTTTTTTTTTTTTTTTTTTTTTTTATCAGTGTTGTATAACTTTTTTCATCAAAATTTTAATTTTTTTTTTAGCAAGGTTGTGTTTGGAGTGATAAAAAATGAGATAGAATGAGATAAGCTTTAGATTCGTATTCGTACCGTGAGATAAAAAGTGAAATACTTTTAGGATGCGTTTAGAACGACAAAAAGTAAAATATTTTTAGGATGCGTTTAGAGCGACAAAAAGTGAGATAAGTTATAAGTTTGTAATTGAGATAAAAAGTAAATAATTTTTAAAATTTTTTATTATTTTCACCGTTTTTCAAAATTTTTCAGTAAAAATCAGTGGCCAAACACATCTTAAGACGTAACTTCTAATCACGGTAATTACATTCGTAAAAAAATTATAAAAAATTCACATTCACTTTATCAAAAATGCAAAAATATTGATTCTTTTAGTTTTTTATTTTAAAACAAACATAATTTTTTTTTTAAATTTTTTAAGTAAATGCGCGTCTAAGAACTACAATTTCTAAAAGTAAAATTAAAATTTGGTGAAAAAATCTAGAACAAAAAAAAAATCACCAAAATTAAAATTCAGCTTTTAATATTCAAACCAAACTATAGGGTAGTAGATTTTTTTTTTTTTGCTGTATTTTGGTATTATATGTTTTTTTATTATTAACTTCTAGACACGTAAGACGTATTTTTTAAAATATAAAAAAATGTTTAAAAATAAAAAAATCATGTATCCTAACTTTTTTTTTAATTCTTATGTGATTTCTCTTGTTTACATGTGTTGTTTAATATTTTTTATGAGTAATATGTTTAAATTATGAAAAATAAATTATATTTAAAAAATAATATACAACTGAAAAGGAAAGGAAAAAAAATTATTGGACACTCTCCTGTGGGTTTGGTACTCCGGAACGGAGACTGCAGTGAAAAAATTTATTTCTTTACATTTAATCTGATGGTTTTAATTTATTTTAATTAAATTTATTTTTAAAATAAAAATAAAATTTAAAAAATCTCATTGGAACACAATCTATACGAAATCTCAAAGATCACATATAATTAAAAGTTAAAAAAATCACAATCATTCATCTTTTTACTGTAGTCTATACAATAAATTTTTCATTGCAGTCCCATTGAATTATGCGTCGGGCGCGACGGAAAGAGGTGCGAATGGGGTGAGGTAATAATCGGAGCCTAGAACGACGTCGTTCTCGTCGACCAGAACGTTGGAGGATTTCAAGTTTCCGTGAGGAGGGACAACCGGGGGGTTTCTGTGTTGGTGGGATTGGTGTGTAGGTACTTCAGAGCACGAGCTACACCCCGAGCCACTGATAATCTTGCGCTTCCACCGGAGTGGAATTCTGCCCTTTGTCCCTCGTCCTCCTGTATGTAAAAATCGATGTAAATTAATTACCAAAAAAAAAAAAAAATTCCAAACAGAACCCCATTTTGCACACTTTTTTCGACTTGATAACAATCCAAACAGAACCCGATAAGGCAAACCCAAACCGAACTCCATTTTGCACCTGAAAATTGCTACATTTAACATTTTTTTTAACATTATTTTATAACATTAAAAACGACGTCATTTTGGACCAGTGTATCATACTACCCGAGATTCTTACACTCTCTCTCTGACACATTTTTTACACGATACTGATCATGACCCATCATGAACAGTTCATTTTAGATATTGTAAAATAATGTTGGAAAAAAGTGTTGTAAACGTAGTATTACTCTTTTACACCCCTACTTTCATGTATATTTTTATGGTAAAGTAATGGTTCATTGTGTAATAAAATAATTGACTTTTTAATTTTTGTTAGTTTTATATTTTTATCTTTCATAATTTAAAAGAAATTTAAAATGTAAGAAGATAAATTTGATAACTTCAGAAAAAAAGTTAAAAAATGAATTAAATAGTCATAAGCTGATAAGCTGGTTAATTTTTCAAATCGCAATTTAATTTTTTTCAATTTTTCTTAACTTCTACCAATTTTACTGTAACGTTCATCAATTTTTTCATACTTTTTTAAAAAATTACACTAAACACGTATAACAAAATTTAGCACTTCAAACGAGAACAAAATGAAAGTGGAAAAATAACTATTCTACTCTCTTGCAACAAACGACAGCATGAGGATTAGTAAGCTTGCCGCTGAATGCGATTCTAGACATTTCCATTGTATGCAAATTTGTACGGCAGCAACTTCTCTTCCCTGGAATAGAAGCAAGCAAGGAGAGGCAGCAAGTTTGGGTGCTTCTGACTAGCTATCACCTGTGATTGTCTCCCAAACTCCTCGTGACTAGCCGCTTCACGGCCACAGCTCCTCCATTCTCCAGCTGAGCTTTGAAGCAAGTCCCAAAACTCCCTTTACCCAAACCCACAGCAGATGCTCTCATCAGATCCCTGAGCCCGAAACCCACCTCACTGTCCATGAACATCAGCTTGCTTCTCTCTCCTCCTCCTCTCTCATCCACACATTCTTCTCTAATGATCTCTAGGCTCTCAAACCTTTTCTTCATCGACATTAATGTCCCCTTCTTCAAGCTCTTCCTTTATCTTCTTTGACTTTCTATTGTAAACAACGAAAAGGGGCACAATCAAAACCAGGCCAAGAACATCAAGAACTACTAAAATCACAACGTATGGAGATATTGTCGAACGATGTTTTTTGGGTTTTTCATCTGTAGTATTTGTCACAGAAAATTTGTTGTTTGATGCGTTGAAAAACTTCAAGCTAGGTTGTTCGAACGCTGGGATTGAACCGGTTAAAGAGTTGTTGAATTCATACTCGAGAGCCAAAAGTGCATCGCTCTCTGCTGCATTGAAGCCACTGGGAGAGCTGCTGTCATTCTCCTGGGCTGTTGTATGGTTGTGTAATATTGCAAGAAGAGTTGTAACAAGAAAGTGGCAGATGAAGAATTGAGAAGAACCTATACTGTGTTTGGCCTATTAAAATTTTCTAAAATTTCTTTTAAAAAAAAATCTCTAAAAATTATTCACATTTTATCTCATTACTACGAATTATGAATTCATAACTTTTATCAAATTATTTCATTTTATCTCATTTTTTGTCACTTTAAATATAAAATAATTTTATATTATTGTACAATTGTCATTGCTGTGGGCCGATTGGAGCTCTGCACACTACAAGAAAATGTGCTTGTAATAACAACAAAAGTTATCACTGAAAGTATTGTCTTTGTCACAAAAATCTTTTAATGACGACATCAGTGACGACTAAATATTGTTGCTTATAGTCTCGTTGCTAAAATCTAATGTGACGACAATTTGTTATTGTCAATAAAACTTATCTTTTAGTGACAAGTAGATATTGTAACAAAAGAATTACTTTTTGTGATCACTAAACCCGTCACTAATTGATATATTCAGTAACACAAAATTTTATCACAGAATCCTATAAAGTTGTCACTATTGATTTTTTCTATTTTTTTCAAAATTAAATAAATTATCCTTATAGTGACAATATATTTTGTCACTAAAAGTGTGTTACAGTTACGAGTGACAATATTATTTATTATCACTAGATTACATAACAGTGACGGATAATTTCGTTGTCACAGAAACTATAACCAAGTGACAATCGAATCCTTTGTCACAAAAAGTACATAATAGTGATGGATAGTTTTCTTGTTACAATAACTATGTTTAGTGACAATCTCTACCGTCACAAGTAATATACTTGGTGTGTATATAAATCTTTGCAAATTTTTATAAAACTCTAACTCTTATCGGCTTAATCCAAATCTATGAACCTTGCTTGTAATTGATATTTCGTAAGTAGGAATCTCCACAAATTTTTATAAATCTCTACAAATTTTCATAAATCTTTGCAAATCTTTATAAATTTAATTAAATCTCTATAAGACTTTATTTACAAAACTCTGACTGACTGTTTGAAAGGGTTCACTTATCACCCGTTCAAATGGATCGTGCAATAAACTAACATTTTAACTACTGTTGAACTCTATAAATCTGTAAAAGATAGCTGCACTCTAAACAGTCAAAAAGTTACAAGTTGACAACTTTTTTTAATTTTTAGAGCTCCAAATGCGCTCTCATGCTGGTGATTTTTTGTAATAAAAAAAATATTAGTACTTTATTAGAATTTCTAATCAGAAAATTCCTAGTAATTTTTTCTAATAAAAAAAATTAGCTACTTTATCAGAATTTTTAACTAGAAAATAAGACTAGAATTATATAACAATAATATTCTTACAATAAAAGACCTATTTTATGGTCCAACTTCAAATATATAAATTAAAAATCTTTTATATTAAGATTAATATAATTCTTACGGTCGTATTATGTTAAGATTACACATTTTGTACTCTTAATCCTTATTAGTGAATTTTCTATGCTTTTTTTTGTCCATAAATATAGGCTTTCTAGTCGATCCATGTAATTAGTGTTGTTTTTCGTGTGTGTTATTTTTTTTTTTGCATAACAAGAAATATTCAAAAACATTATTATAATTAGCTGCTGAAAGATATTCGGATAAGATCCCATATTTACAGCAATTGATGTTCATTGTTGAAGAGGAAAACAATGAAATTGTATATATATTTATGTGATCAACTTGTGTTTACGTGGGAAATTGATCTGAGAATTCTAGGAGGGCTGCTGTACATGCAAATGTTGTACATAGCTATTCCCGCTACAGTGATTTGTCTTCTTACGGTTGTACATGATTGGGGAATTTGGAATCTCACGGCTACAATTTATTTATTTATTTATTTATATGTCGAGTGAGTCTCAGGAGTGTTGATTTTGGCAATAACTGTTGAAGATTGGTACAGTGAGATATACAAATTAAATTAAATTAATTAAGGGCGCGTTTAGGAGTGATAAAAAATGAGATAAAGTGAGATAAAGTGAGATAATTTGTAAATTTTTAATTCGTACAGTGGGATAAAAAGTGAATAACTTTTACAAATTTTCAGAGATTTTCAAAAAATATTTTATAACAAACCAAACGTACCCTAAATTAAAAAAAAAAAACATACATAGGGTGGACAGTGGTTGATCCTTGCATGGGTATATCCCTTGTAGATTAATTGCAGAAGATTAAGGTGACACTCATGCAAAATAATAATCATAATAACAATAATAATAATAATAAATAATAATAGTTAAAAATTTTATCTTATGTTATATATATTATATATATTAGAAATTACCTGTGCCTCACTTAATGTGCAAATAATTTAAATTTAAATTTAAAAAGTAAATCAACATGAAAAACTATAAGAATAACTTATAAAAATAAAAATCAATAATTAAAAGATAGTAAGGTAATAATAGAAAAGATAACCAAAGTGAAAAGAAAAATAAAAATAATCCCAACCATTAAGCAAATTCAACAGTTAAAAATATCTGAAACTTAAAATTTTTAGCAAATTCAAAAAGTATAAAGTGTATATATTTAAAATTTAAGAATTAAACACATTAAAATTGAAATTGAAAATTAAAAAAAAAACTCTGAAAAAGCACAGAAATATAATTTGGCATAGAAGAGGGCGTTTGAAACTCAAAAAACTCCAAAAAAAACTTCAAATTTAGAAAGTAAATCTACATGAAAACTATAAGAATAACTTGTAAAAACAAAAATCACTAATTAAAAGATAGTAAATAATGACGACAAAGATAACCAAAGTGAAAAGAAAAATAAAAATAATCCTAGCCATTAATAAATTTAACAGTTGAAAATATCTGAAACTCAAAATTTTTAGCAAATTCAAAAAGTGTAAAATGCATGTATTTAAATTTTAAGTATTAAACACATTAAAATTGAAATTGTAAATAAAAAAAAATCTGAAAGAGTACAAAAATATAATTTGGTGTAGAATGGGACGTTTGAAACTAAAAAAACTCCAAAAAAAATTCAAAAGTTTCCGCTTTTTTCAAACCCCAAGAAAATTAAACTTTCAAAAAAAAAAAAAAAACTATCAAAATCTATTCCAATGAATTTTGATAGATTTTTTAAAAAGTTGGACTCATATTCGTGTCAAAAAGTTTCATAAAACTCCAGAAATTTTTAAGATTTTTAATTAAAATTTTGACACATATCACTTTTATACATCTATTAATAACTTTATATTAAATTAAGTACAAACATTCAACCATTATTTCAAAATAATTTTTTTACACTTCAAATTTAAAAAAAAATATTTTTCTTAATTTTTAATTTTTTTAGGGTTTTAATTTTTAATGTTAATTTTTAATTTTTAAACATCATTTGAAGATTTACATTTTAAAATTTCAAATTTCAAAATCACTATACACACCCTCCACACACACACTCACCCTGAGAAACCTGTTAGCTGCCCCCCAAACCGAGCCTCCCCCTCCCCCAATCTTCCCCCCTAACCTAAGCCACGTAGGACAACTGTCTCGTTAACTTTCTTCTCTTATTATATAGATATATATATCATGTTACATATATAAAAAATAAAGCCTTCAGAAATACAATTGTACCCACTTGACACCTAATTAGGGACTATAATTAATATAGCACGTTCCTTTTGAAAGTAATTTATTTTATTAATTAATTATGATGATTATTACTAAATATTACTATTTACATTAGGAATGTCAAATATATCTGTATTTGGTAGGTACCTGCTTTAGTTATAAATAAAAGCCTCTTCCTCTTTGGTTAAATGCACCAGTCAAAGTCAAAAATTTATATATATATTTTTAATTTTTATTTAATATATATAATATTTATAATAATTTTAAATATTTATTTTATACATATAATAAATAATTTGTAATAGTTAATATACTTTGCGGGTAAATGGGGACGAGGATAGGGATAGGTAAGTCATTACCTCGTGGGGACAGGTATGGGGAAAAATTTTTTCTCCGAAACGGGGATGGGAACGGGGACAGATAAGAGTATTGATAAACGAGAACTGGGAAGGTCATACTCGCCCCGTTGACATCCCTAATTTATATTAATTACTATTACTTAGGGAGCATTTGGAGCCCCAAACAATTTCAAAAAATCTAAAAAAATTTCAAAAGCTGACAGGTTCTTAAACTGTAAAAATTTTAAAAGCCATTAGAATGGACCAAAATGGTGCGTTCCAACGGATTTTGCCAAAATTCAAAAAACAATAATCTGACATTTGTACAAAAAAAAATACACAAAACTTCAAAAATTTTCAAAATCCTCCACTAAAATTTTGACACGTGCACTTTATATATTTTTTAACAATTTATATCAAATCAAACATAAACATTTAATAATCATTACACAATAATTTCAAATTTCACTTTTAAAAACTTTTGGAGATTGTTGAAACTCCAAATGCACCCTTAATATTTAGTTTCTATTTAAATTCCACATTAATTATTTTCTTAATTTATAATTATTAAAATTATTTTTATTTTTTATTTCTTTAGAAATCTATTATACTTATCAACTTGCATTATTCATTAACCAAAATATTGAATTTCGTTATCCATCAAATACTTTCAATTGAATAAACGATAGGAGTGTTCAGTGGGCCAAAGCCAACTAAAATCCATTAAATCTTACTATTTTTTGCACTTTCTTTCAATTAAATTTTATTTAATTTTTGTACTTTTATTATTATACTTTTTGGCCAAATAAATACCCTATATTATTCTTTCCCTATTTCTTTAAAAAATATATTATACATATATCACTCTTCAACGTGAATACTAATTTTCGCATACTTACCACTTGGGTGAGTTTGGAGTAAGATAAAGTGAGATAAATTGAGAGTTCGTAATACGTGTAGTGAAAGAAAAAAGTTGATGTGATATAAAGTTAATAGAGATTTATAAAATTTTTTGGAGTTTAGTTGCAAATCAAACGTGGCTTTAGTATTTAAAATTTCTGAAGTAACATTGCCTTCATTGATAGCATGTACACGTATAAACACGTATACATACAGCTGGGTTTGATCATGCTATTTCAAGAATTGTAGAATCAAGGCTGGACTAGGTCCTGTGATCTCAAGAAAATGGCAGAAGCAAGCATATACAACCGAGCAAAGAGGATTTGTTATGAAATTTGATACTAACCAGACGACGTTTTTTTTTTTTCCCTACTTCAAATGCTAGGATATTTCAATTATATCAAGGGTTTAAATTATGGAAAAACTATTATTCTACAAAAAATTAAAATAAAAAAATTTGCCAAAATGTTGTGACACAGTGATAATGACAATCTTGTATATATATATATATATATATATATATTATATTTTTATGAATTTTTATTTTAAAATTATAAATTTACACCAGGCCACATTAATACTACTCTTCTGTTTAAATATTTTGGGATTTCCCTATTGTTGCTTGGTTTGATCTTCAAATTAAGCTAGCACCATTTGCTGTTTTGGATGGAATCTTAAGGGCACACTTCATTATTATGCATGCATATATATATATATATATATATAATTGGACAACTCTACAAGTTGGAAGATTTTAACTTACCCACTTGGCTTCATTCGAGCAACACAGCTAAATATGATTCCTTATGAAGAAAATGCTACTCAAAGGACCCTGCCCCGTCTCTTTAAAAAAAGGAAAAGGGGCCCCGGGGGGGTACTCCAAAGTTATTATTAACTTGAGCTAAATTTAATTGGATACTGGGTTATTTCATTTGATGGTAACTTTGAAAAACTGGCATTATCATTATGGTTTGTGTTTGGAATGGAGTTAAAATTAGTTAAATGTTTTCTTATATAATATTTTATTTATTTTAATTATATTTGATAATTTCACAGACAGATCCAGAATTTATAATTAGTGGGATAAAATTATATTTTTAAAGTAAATAGAAGAAAAATAAAGTAGGGCCAAAATATTAAAAAAATATAATTTATAAAAAATTGTATAATTAATAGAAATTATGTGTAATTTTTTAAATTAGTAAGGCAGTTGCCCCCGTTAAACTTTATTTGTGCCTGCCCATGTTTGGTATATTAAGTGTGCGTTTAAAGTGACAAAATGTAAGATAAAATAAAATACAATAAAATAAGTTGTGAGTTTGTAATTCATGCAGTAAGATAAAAAGTATTAAATGTTTTCTTATTAACTTGGGCTGAATTTAATTGGATACTAGGTTATTTCATTTGATGGTAAATTTGAAAAACTGGCATTACCATTATGGTTTGTGTTTGGAACGGAGTTAAAATTAGCTAAATGTTTTCTTATATAATATTTTATTTATTTTAATTATATTTGACAATTTCACTAACGGATCCAGAATTTATAATTAGTGGGACAAAATTATATTTTTAAAGTAAATAGAAGTAAAAATAAAGTAGGGCCAAAATATTAAAAAAATATAATTTATAAAAAAATTGTAAAATTAATACAAATTTAGTGTAATTTTTTAAATTAGTAGGACAGTTGCCCTGTTAAACCTTATTTGGGCCTGCCCATGTTTGGTATACTTAGTGTGCGTTTAGAGTGACAAAAAATAAGATAAAATAAGTTGTAAGTTCGTAATTCGTACAGTAAGATCAAAAGTAAATAATTTTTAGAGTTTTTCAGTATTTTTTATCATTTTAAAAATTTTTTATCACTTTAAACCGAGCCTTAATATAAATTTAAATAATTTAATATTTAAATTATAGTGTTCCTTGTATCTCATTTTTGGTCTGGTATTTTCCCGAGTGGCGACGGTCTGGCATACGAACGTTCTTTATTCAGCTAGCGGAGTCATCGTGATGAAAGTCACTGGCGTGGTACAATTATCTCTCCAAATTCCACCTATTTTTTTTTAACAGTGGTTTGTTAATTATATATCTATTTATATATATGTAGTAGCAACAATACGTTCATGTGGCACACTCAATAAAATTAGTATTAAATTTTTTATATAATTAAAATTTTAAATAAAAAATTTAAATCAAAAAATTTTGATAATACATGAGTTTTAATTTTTTTTTTTAAATTTTAGGTTCTATCAGATGTTACATATGTTTTTGATTCTCTCTTTCTCTTCAATTATGGTGTTTTAATTTGAAATATTTAATTTCTTAGAAACGATAATTGGACAGAATTTAAGTTAACAATTTTGATTTATATATGATCTCTACTTTTGAAATACGGTGAAATTTAAAATGTCAAAACTATTTTGTGAAATAAATGGTAATAAGGTCCCCTAAAATAATTAAGAATTGAGCGAAAAGTTAAAGGTATAAAAATGATCTCAATCATTAAATAAAAAAATAATAATTTTAACCGTTGAATCTTAGTTTATGAGAGAGACATTTTTAAAAATTATCTTATTTTATTATATAGATATATAAGTAGTATATTATTTTACTTTGCTCAACTTTTATATTAATTCCTCTAGCTTTCAATTTTAACTTCGTTTGAACCACCAAATTTTACTAAAATAAATTTTAAAATCTTCGAAACATTTCAACTTTTCTTTCACTGGGCCAATAACAATGCTATAAATTTTTATCAATCTTTATTAAATTTATATCACTCCAAACACTGGCGGAACCATGTTAGGGCAGGGGGGCAAGTGACCCCCTGGATTTTTGGATGTTAAATTACAAAAATGTCCTTGGCATTTTACCTTTAATTAAAAAATAAATGAATTCAAAGTTAGGTTATATTGGCCTTATTTAAAAATTAAGATAAATTTAAAAATTTTCAACATAAAAAGAGTTTATAAAAAATAAAGTCAAGTATTTTTTTGAAATAAAATATATTGTCCTATTACACTATTCAATATTTTTGTGCATAATATCAAAAAATATAATATATAATATAATAAATTCTATAAATAATAAAAACTTAATAATAATTATATTTTTTTAAGTAATAATAGATATCTTATTAAATCTCAGATACTGTTAAAATAACTAGTTGAACCATTAAATTAAAAAAAGTATAATTAACGGTTTAATGTTTAAGAATAATTTTATCTCTCCCTAAAAGCGATATTATTTTTCTCTTACTCTTAATCCGAAGATAACTTGTTATTCCTGTTTTAGATACCCGATGCCCCTTAGCTGAAAATTCTGAATCCGCCCCTGGCTCCAAATGTCTCTTTGTCTGGGGGTAGGCTTGTGAATCGAGAGATTCTGTTCACTTTATTGTCCCCAGTTTAATTTTCGACTTCAGATTATTTTAAGAAATAAAAAGAAAATATATATTTATAACCTCTATATACAACAGGCAGGCCTAATTGAGCCTTTCCAAATATCAGTACATATATACATTTTCTCACAATCGCTTTTCAATTAACCATCATGAAATTAGTAACTTGTGCAAATTCGATTCATATTAAATAAACTGCTGTTTTATGGTTAAAAAAAAAATTAAAGTGAAATTTACTTTGAGAAATCAAATGGTTCTCTACTTCTTTTCTCAATTAAGATAAAAACAATTTTCTTTGTCATCTTACACCTTTCAATGTCTTATGTATATATATATATATATATATATATATCTGGAGTAAATTACACCTACATCTGCTTAAAATTTGAAAAATTACACTTAACACTCACAAAATTTTAAAGTTACACTTACCTTCCTTATTTTTAAATATTATTAATATTAACTATCACTTCCAATAAATTCAGTTATTAAAACTAAACATAGAAAGCTAAACTAATCAAAATTTTAGATATTTTCTTGTTTTACCCCTCTCTATCTCATATCTCGTTAGTGCAAGAAAAGTTTTCTCAAAAACTTTTTGTTTTTACTTATTTTTGAGAATTTTTGTAAAGAAAACAGACGAAAATATAAGAGAGGAACGGATAAAATAGGAAAAATATCTAAATTTTTAATTATTTTAACATTTTCTGGTAAGTTTTAACAGTTGATTTTATCGGAATAAACTTAATGTTAATAATATTTCAAAATAAGGAAGACAAGTGTAACTTTTAAATATTGTTGATGTTACGTGTAATTTATCCATATATCTTTTTGAACTTAAAACTTCCAAATTTTATTTCAAATAATGAGCTAAATTCTACATTAACATCTTGTTTTTTCTTTAAAACCAATACAAAGGTGCAAAAATTTTAAACTTAATTTAATCTCCCATTGTTAATAATTAACCTACATATATGCATT
Organism: Vitellaria paradoxa; assembly: GCA_019916065.1. Taxonomy (NCBI): domain Eukaryota; kingdom Viridiplantae; phylum Streptophyta; class Magnoliopsida; order Ericales; family Sapotaceae; genus Vitellaria; species Vitellaria paradoxa. Next base: position 43,996,017 of record CM034238.1, read on the forward strand.
AACTTGCAAAACAATTAAACTCTTCACCTTTCATTATTTTGCAATATAAATGTTATTAATACTAATTAAACTTCAACAATTAATTAAAGTAGGATATAGTTATAATATTTATTACATAATATGCCTTATTTACTCTTCCATAAACATACGAAAAGTTAAAAAATATTTAAAAACATTTTTATAGCACGGGGACATTAAAACTGTACATCTTGATGAGTTTTTTAAGAGTAAGTTATTCAACTTATTTGAGAAAATTTACATGTTTAAAAAGAAATAAATAAATATATTATGTTATATAAATGTTTTAGTCATGTCATTAGTTTTATTTAATATTAAACAAAATATTAATAGTTGAGTTTAAAATGAAAAATACTTTACAATAAGTTTTTTACTATTTTTCTTCCAAAGAGTTGAACAAAAATGACGGGTCAATGACATTAGATGATAAACAATAGTGCTGTATTTGATTTGTTAAAAAAAAATTTAAATTTTTAAAATTATTTATTTTTATTTTATTACGTAAATTACGAATTCATAACTTATTTATTTTTTGTCATTCCGAAGATTCCTTAATGGGTTACTTTTTCAAAGTTAGTTGACCCACTCCAAGCATCCCTTAATAGGTTACTTTCTTAAAGTTATGTGGCCCACACAAGATTGGATGATTTTTTCTGTATAATTTTTCTAATTATATAGCACTAGTCTAACAAGATTTAGATTTGACTACATGGGTAGTATCAAATAAGGTCCAATTATTTTTAATGATTTAAAAAATTATATTAAAATTTTATAAATTTAATTATTTTTCTTATAAATTATTCTTTTTTCATATTTTATCCTATTATATTTTTACTTTTAGTTTTATTTATTTTAAAAATATAATTTTGACATCTTTAATTATAAATTTTGAATTCGCTCTTCTCTTAACAATATGTTGAAGATGCTGATGTACTTTTTTTATTATTTTTTTGGTGGGTCTGCTCAGAGTCTGAATGCATCCCACCCGTGACATATGACACTCCCATGGTGGAGCTGGCATTGCTGCACCGATCAATTCGTGGACTTCAATGGCAGCCATACACTCAATATCACTTGCATGCCTAGTCAATCATGTTTTGGGTATCGTGCATGGGACCATATGTTGCAATTTGCAGGGTACCCGTGTAATCAGAAGAGAAAACGAATCTATCTCTCTCTCTCTCTCTCTCTCTCTATACACACACACACATATATATATATATATATATATATGTATAGTTTGGTCAAAAAGGAGGGTTGGATTGGTTCTTCCATTTTTAGGTTTTGGTAGTTTTCTTCTCATTCACATACAAGAAAAACGCGTATCGGCGTTGGACTTGGACGGGTTCCTGTTTGTTAAAGCTGAAGAGGACGACTCCATTAGAAGGCTTGTGCTATGATTAGTAAACTCCCCGCCCCCCCCCCCCCCGGCCCCGGGCATGGTATCCAATTGTCCTGCTAATTAATTAAGGTTCTGTTTAAAATGATAAAAAATTTAAAAAATAATAAATATTAAAAATTTTTAAAAATTATTCACTTTTTTATCTTATTACACGAATTATAAACTCACAATTTATCTAATTTTATTTACTTTTTATCACTTCGAACGCACTTAAATAAAAATATACCCTTTCACATTTCTTTTCCCCGTAGATCATTTGGAACACTGATATGTAACTTAGCCATAATTACCTGTCTATAAAAAAAAATAAAAATAAAACTTGGCCATAATACTCCATGAAATTGCCAGGACATGCATGTACCTGCAGAGATTATAAAATTATAATTTTTATAACCAAATCAATTATTTTTAAAAATTAAAAATAATAATTAACTAAATATTAATTGAACCGAATTATATCAATTTGGTTACAGTCGATTTGATTATATAAACTTATAAATTTAAATATATTTTTTATAATTTAATTATAAAAATAAAATAATAATTTTTATATAAGTGATACTTAAAACTTAAACTATGCATTTAATACTGTAATGATTTGTTGATTTTTTATAGGGTTTGAAATTTCAAAAGATAGAACCATTGATAAGATTGAATATTTACTTAATTATATATATATATACATATATTAAATATTAAGTAAATTTAATTCAATAATTTCAATTTATTTAGTTTTAAAATTTTAAAATTAAAATAAAACTAATAGTAGTTATTATTTTTACAAAAAAGAATTGAATAGATTGTTATTAAATAAATAATCAAATTAAATTTTTAAATTTAATCGATACGGTTCAAAAACTAATTTTGACCAAATTATACGCACTTCTATGTACCGTGTCACTGTAAAATATAAATCTTTAATTAATAATTTATTAGATTGGCTCACTTTCTGATCCTTGGATGTCTTCTTTCTTTCTTTTAACTTTATAAAAGCTCATTGTTTTCTATGAAATTGACTTACAGTGTCATGTCAAGTCATTACTTATCTAATTGGCTTGGTTGGGTCTCCCAACTGCGAATTAATGATTAGGTTATTTCTTATATAATAATTATTTTTAATATTTTTTAAAAATAAAAATACAAAAAATATTAAATGTTAATTAAATTCAAGAATAATTATTTTTTTAAATTTAAATTAGTCATATTAACTATATTTTTTTATTTTATAAAATACATATGATTAATAATAATATTTTTATTTGAGTTATTTTTATAAAACTAATTAAATATTTATTATCAAATTCAATGTAAAACTCGTTATATTCATCATTCTATTTTTTTTTTATTTTTTACAAATATTTGAATAAAATTAATCTTGAGAGTGTGATTTTTTTTATAATCTAAGTTTAAATTTAAATTGGTAAGGTTGACTATACCTATATCATAAATATATTTTCAAAAAATTTCCTTTCATAAACTAAAATCGAAAGCCTGAAATTGAGTTTTATTCTTCAATAAATGGTTGAGATCTTTTACAAACCAAAACTTCCTCTCAAACTCATGTTTAATTTTTGAATCACTTCATATTCTGCTATACCATTGAGTTGAACTTAATGACGATATTTGGAAAGTTACATTAAGAAATTAATAGAGTTGTATCGAGAAAGACAAAAATTTTACTTTTCAGTATTACAAATACGTACATATTTAATTTTGCTTTAGTCGAAGAGTGCCGTAAATACAAATTATTCACTAATATATATATATTAAAAAATATTCTACATTAAAATAAACATACATAGCTAGTGGTAATCATCAACTAATTAATAATACATACAGATATGACATATCCATGGATATATATCAGTTGTATTTGGAGTGATAAAAAGTGAGATAAAATGAAATAAATTGAGATAAGTCATAAGTTCGTAATTTGTACAGTAAAATAAAAATAAATTATTTTTAAAAATTTTTAGAAATTTTTAACAAAAATCTGTGCGTTAAACGCACCTATCAATTTCCATCGTGAAACACAAATCACATCACAATCATAGGGTGCGTTTGGAATTGTATAAAAGTGTATAAAATAAAATAAAATTGTAAAAATAAATATCTCGTAATTCGTGCAGAGAGTGAAAAATTTAAATTTTGTTATCTCATAATTCGTGTTTATAGGGATTTGTAAAATTTTATTTTATTTTATTTATCTCCAAGCGGAGTCATAATATATGTGTATATATATATATATATGTGTGTGTGTGTGTGTGTGTGTGTGTGTGTGTGTGTGTGTGTGAATGCCTCTAACGCGGCAACCAGCGCAACTGTGGGCTGCTCTCTTTTTCGCAAATTATTTGATTCGAACAAGCAATGGATGTATCTTTAACATTCATTAACGAGTTGAGCTTTCTTGTTAAATCCCAGACATTTCCCCCTGCATGATGGATGACGCTGGGTCAGGAAGGATTCAGAGAAAAACGGCCGTTTTCTTTTCTTTTTCTTTTTTTCTTAAAAAAAAAAAAAAAACTCTGATTGTCTAACCGGGGGGTGGGGCCGCTTAAGGCTGAAACCCAACCTATATGTTATTAATTAAGGATTCTAAAAATAAATAATAATAAATAAATAAATTTCTATAAAATTTAAATTTTTTATTCATACAAATTATAAAACTATAATTTTTGTAAATTTATATTAATTTTTATAATGACAAACACTCCTATGGTCTATGTTAGCTGTCTTTAAAAAATATATAGTCCTCTCTTATTTGCGAGTTAAGAAATATATTTTTTTTTTCTGTAAAAAAAATTATGCAAAATATTTGTGATGAGTACTTTAGTGCCAAATAATTGCAATTAAAGCCCTCATAATTGGTGTTAAACATGTAGAAGTGTATAACGCAATATATATATATATATATATAACAAGATCAAGTTGGCTCTGATAATTGGTGTCGAATCGCTTATTTGTCAAAGACAGCTCATGGTTGGCTTCCAGATGAAGATCAGTAAGATAAAAAAAGTAACAAAAGCCAAAGATAAAATTAATTATGCCCACTTGGTAATCTTACTAGAAGAGGAAAACTAAATTATTCCTTCAATCACTCAAATCTAGGCTATACTCAATGCTATTATATTAACTCTTTCTTTAGTCTTAATTTTCAACCAACAATGATCCTCGTAATCATGCTGTTGAAAAGGAAGTTAATCATAGTTTTTATTAATTTTTAAGATATTAGTGTTCCTTTAAAAATTCTCTACAGAATTTCAGACTAAAATCATATATAAAAATGACATTACATTTATACTATATAAGTTGTATTTGGTTTACTAAAAATTTTTAAAAATTTTTAAAATTTATTCACTTTTTATTTCATTACACGAATTACGAATTCATAAATTATTTTACTTTATTTCATTTTTAGTCACTGTAAACACACCCATAATAAAATAACTCTTTGATGAGGTCTATTTAGGAGTAAATTTCACTTCGTTCATTTTTTTAGTTTTTCTCGAAATTTTACTTTAGTATCCGATTTTTTTTAATAATTAAGGTTAAAAAATTTTCATTACTAATAATATTCACCAAGTGATATTTTTGCTGCCAGAATTTATACAATTAATTGCGAGAAGTTAGGGGTTAAAAAAAAAAAAGTTAACATGGATACATCGTTTTGATTTTTTTTTTTTTAAAAACTCTAAAAAATAAAAATTTGAATTGAAAATTTTATTTTATTGAATTAAAAATTTAAAATACATGAAATTTAATCGGGTGTAGTCACGCTATAGTCTTTTGGAGTTTAGCCTGAAAACATATAATCTCTTTTAATTAAAAATCAAAATATAGCTCCTTTATGATTTGGATCAGACTATAAAATTGATAAAAGATATTAACTTTAACTGAATTTGTATCTTACGCATCAAAATTAGGTGGAGAAAAAAGATTTTAACAAAAAATAAATAATAAAGTATGTTTTTACCTTTTATGTTAAAATGATTTTTTTTTTATCTTTTAAGGACATTTAGTGCGTTTGGAGTAACAAAAAGTTAATAAAAATTATTAAAAGTTATAATATTATAATTTATGTAATGAGATAAAAAGTGAGTTACTTCTAAAAATTTTTTAATTTTGGTGAAACTTAGATGTCCAAAACCCACTATCAATATACAATTCACAAACAAATTTACCTTTATTTTTTTGACAATATCTTTTGTACAATTACACATAAATCTCCATTGCACATAAGATATAAATCTAATTAAATTTAACAGATTAAGGGTGTGTTTAAAATGATAAAAAATGAGATAAAATGTAATAAGTTGTAAGTTTATAATTCGTGTAACTAGATAAACAGTAATAAAATTTAAAAAAATTTTAGAGATTTTTAAAGATATTTATAGTTTTATAGCAAGCTAAATGCAATCTAAATCAATTTTATATTTTAATTCAAATTATTAAAAGATAATAAATTAACAATTAAACTAAAAGGTAAAAATGCAGTTCCTCTTATTACACTCCAATTACATCTGACGGAGAAGGTTTTACTACTGCAGAATCAATGTTACATCAAGTGTAAAAGTTGATTTATTTAAAAGATTCTTTCAACTCATTAAAATGAAATTGATATATTTCGGTGCAAAAGTTTGCTTTTTAAGAACTTTCCTTTTCTTTCAAAGAGATTTCCAATAACAAAAAGCAATCCAAAAAAGAGAGAGTGGGAAAAAAAAAACACAGAGAGAGAGAGAGAGAGATTGCATTACAACTCATCATCCACTCTCCAAGTTTGAAATTCACCATCTCTCTTCTTTTGTTCACTAGCTCTGCTTAAGCCGTCTTTGTTTACTGATTCGTCGCCTAGGGTTGACCCTCACAACTTTATCCATGCAACATTTGCCTATAAATACCACGTCTCCCTTCTCTCATCCAAATCCCACAGCACAGCACGAGCCCTAAACCCTTCTCTCATATATATATATATATATATATTCAATCCCCATAACAATATATATAGTTTCTAATATCTCTTCGCATCGCATCCTTAATTTGTCATTGCCACTAATTTTAACACTATTCAACGCATGGGTTGTGCTAACCAAATCCACGTTGTGTTCTTCCTTTTGCTTTCCATGGCCGCCGCCGCCACCACCTTAGTGCGAGGCCAAGGCACGAGAGTTGGGTTCTATTCAACTTCGTGTCCAAACGCTGAAACCATCGTTCGAACGACCGTGAGGTCCCATTTCAACTCCAACCCCGCCATTGCTCCCGGACTGCTCAGAATGCATTTCCACGACTGTTTCGTCCGAGGCTGTGATGCTTCTATTCTCATCGATGGATCCTCTACTGAGAAAAACGCGGGGGCAAACCTTCTTCTGAGAGGATACGACGTCATTGACGATGCCAAGACGCAGCTCGAAACAGCATGCCCTGGAGTCGTCTCCTGCGCTGACATTCTTGCTCTAGCAGCTCGCGATTCAGTGGTTCTGGTAACGTTCAAACGAGATGCTGTTTTGAGGACTAAAACTACAAACTTTTATAATTTTTTACAAATTTTTACAAACTTCTGGCTATTTTTATATTCTCTACGTGTGTACTAATTTGTATCAATTTTTTCTTAAAACTCTAGAACATTATAAAAAAATTATTCAAACGGATTATTCAACCACGGTCAAAGAAATTAAAATTTTAATACATTATATAAAAAGTATTCAGGCAGGTTATTTAACTAACATCTAACGAGTTTTGTTAATAAATTTGAATCTATTTTTTAAATATAAAAAAGTGACTAACGCGTTACATTTTTTTATTTTTATCTTCTAAACATGTCCGTATCTTTAATTATTAACGAAAAAAATATATCAGATGGTAGGATTAGAATAATGTGATGGAATATAATTATAATGTTTTGTGCACTTAATTTCATGCAGACGGGTGGACAGAGCTGGCAAGTGCCTACTGGGAGGAGGGATGGGACGGTTTCGGTGGATTCTGAGGCGTCCAATCTGCCTCGTGTCACTGAGTCAGTAGACTCGCAGAAGCAAAAGTTTTCGGCAAAAGGACTCACCACCCAAGATTTGGTCACCCTTGTTGGTATGTGCTAAAAATCTTTTACAAATAACATTATTATATATATATATATATATATAAAGAAACGATAAATTATACTTTACAAGTTAACGAGCTGTATTTTCTTATCATACTCACTTGATGGATCTATGTTTATTAAATTGTCCAAACTTTAGCTCTAATAATTTAATTTAGTTGATTAGTCATTATTAAAAAAGATGCGACCGAAAAAGTTGGTATTCATTGCATTAAAAAGATGTGGCAAAAATGTTCCGTTCCATGGTCACATACGTGGTGTTGTCTTGTATTTGACGGAAGTAGACCTAGCAAATGAGAAGATTGAAATATATAAAGACAAAATGAAATAATAAATGAACATATCATAAAATAAGATTTGTAAAGTGTAAAAGAGTCAAAAGGCCTAGTTTGAGAAGAAAAAATATCTTTTTTTTTCTAACTGATTAATAACAAATTATTAATAAGTTAACTTTTAATAAGTAGTACTTTAATTTTTTGTTAATTTAATATTTTTAATCTTCATAATTTAAAAAATATTTAAATTATAAAAGAATAAATTTGATCATTCTAAAAAATATAAAAAATTTGAATAATAGAAATTGAGAAGTTGACTAACTTCCCAAATATTATCTACCTTACCCTAAAGTATATGTACACATTTTGCGCTTAATTTGAAAAGCTATTCTTTTACAACTAGAAGAATTTCCCAAAAAGGGGAGAGAGAGAGAGAGAGAGAGATTACCAAGAATGATTTGGTGCAAGTGAGGTTGAATCAATTTAGAGCAAGTGCACTAATGGATAGTCCAAATTATTTAGTAAATAGTACATATTTTGGGTTTAACTAGTAGTTTTTCTTTTTCAAGCCACACCAATGCTAGGCATTTTACCAATTATCTATTAAAAAATTAATTTTTCAAAATTGGAGCTCAGTGTTTTCTTCAATATAAAGGTCATTGTCTTCTTCAACAAATAATAAACTAATTGTTTAACTAATGAACAGTAACTCGGCAGAAATGAAGAGTTACTGTAGTAAGAGCAAAAATAGCTGTACTTTGGAGAATCTGATGCAGATAGTTTTCTTCTTACTAGCTAGCAAAAATACATAAAATACTTATTTACCTATTCTGCTACATATGCTCTTGAAACAAAATTTTTACCGATTATACATATATACAAGATTACCATTTGTCATCTCATTGTAATTTGTTGTATTAATTGAAGACTCTCTCTCTCTCTATATGTAGGAGGACACACCATTGGAACATCAGCAGTGCCAGTTCTTCAGTTACAGGCTATACAACTTCAACAACACCGGCGCTGCCGACCCTTCTATTAACACCGCATTCCTTCCGCAGCTCAAATCCCTCTGCCCTCAGAACGGCGACGGCTCCGTCCGAGTGGGTCTCGACAGCGGCAGCGCCACCAAGTTCGACACCTCCTTCTTCACAAACCTGATGAACGGCCGGGGAATCTTGGAGTCCGATCAGAAGCTGTGGACCGATCCTTCTACAAAAACTTTTGTGCAGCGATACGTGGCAGTTGCAGGCGCGCAAGCTTTGAGCTTCAATGCCGAGTTTGGAAAGTCCATGGTGAAGATGAGCAACATTGAAGTCAAGACTGGCACCGCTGGTGAAATCCGCAAAGTTTGCTCTAAAATTCAATTAGTTAATTAATTAGTTTTCAGTTTAATTTCTTCATATATATAAATATATATATATATATATATATATGAAAGAGTAGCAAAATGTGAGTATCAAGTTCTGCTTATTGACTTTAGCTGGGTTATGCAAATGTGTGTGTATTCGTGCTTTGAAGAAAGCAATACATGAGTAGTTATACATATATATATATATATATACATGTCGTGTATATATATTTATATACGATGTTGATAAGTTTGTGTTTGTATTTCAAGAAAGAAATATGAAATTTGGCTGGCGTTTTGTATTGAAAAGGCTCGTGCGTGTTTGAATCAATCAAAATGATAAATTATTGGTGCACATCCTCGCCTCGCCCCGTTTGGAGGGAAAAAAATCAGTAAAAAATTATTAAATATTACTTTTTTTTGGATAAAATATTAATTTTTGTCTCTTTTTTCTTAATTACAATAATTTATTCGAATCAAAAGTTACCTAAAATTATCCAAAATTATCAAAAACGTTATGAAACACCTAAAAATTACAAAAAATTATTAAAATTGATAAAAAAATGCTACTCACTTCACTAAATGAGCCAAATATTATAACTAGTAACTTTTGACAAAAAAATCAAAATTTATTAAAACTTACGGTTCCAAACAGCACCCATTTTATATAATTCCATGGTATTGCCAAAAGAATAAATAAATAAATCAATCAATCTATTAGAATGATGTTGTATAATAGTAAACTTTTGATTTCAAAATAGAAAAGATTAAATTACTTTTTATTTATAAAATTATTAATTACATTAATTGAATAATTTTTTGAAAATACTCTCTATCCTCTCTCTCTCTACTTTTAGCAAACAAAGCCGACATAGAAAGACGTAAATGAAGCTTCTAAGATTGTGTTTGTTTGAGGGGATTGAATGATGAGAAATAAATAATACCATAGATAATATATGAGATTGGATAAAAGATGAGATTAATTTTTATGTGATATTATTTTTTTGGTGTTTGATTAGTGAGATATAAAGTAAGATAAAAGATGTGAATTAATATATGAGGTGATAGAAAATAATTTTAAACCTTTAAATCTTGACGGAAAATAAATTAGAAAGTGAGGGTATTAATAATACCACCTCCCCCCATTACTCATCAGGCTAAAACAATACACAACCCCTCCAATCCGTGGGACCCGCTGGATTAAACAAAAAACTAAAACAAACACTTCGTTACGTGAGGATCCACGGATTTGTTATCCAATCCGGCCAAATAATCCGGCTAACAAACATGGCCGTAAGAGCCTTAAATTAATGTCTAAGACTTCTAAAAACGTATTGCATGCAAAGTGTTCGTTGATCCTTGTAAGTCAAAAGTTGTGGAGCTTGTCTTTTTGTTAATTATGACTACATAATATGACTTTGTTCGTTTACAGACACAATGGCGACCTGCACGGCTAGCGGGGCCCAGTTCTTATTAATATTCAGAATTTAACCAATTACTGACAACGAAATGATAGATTTTTTTTATTTGAATAATGTAAGTGAAAATTCAAATTGATTAAGGGTGCGTTTGGAATCCCAAAAAAATTAAAAAAAATTAATAGATGGGATTGATATGATATAAAAATGATAGGTAATAAAATATAATTGAAGAGATTTAAAAATTTTTGAAATTTTTTAATTTTTTTATGGTTCCAAATGAACCCTAAATTTACTAACCTAAAATTTATCTGATAAAAATGGAATTAATATATTTATCAATTCAATGAACCCATGCACACAATTATTCAATCCATCAAGCAAATCAACAACTGTACCCGAAAAACTTTTATTAAAATTATAATAAAATTCTAAGAGATCACTTAAAATAAATTATGTTATGGGTGTGTTTGGTTGACAAAAAATTAGTAAAAAATTACAATAAAAATAAAAAGATGTGATATAAAAATGATATGTGAAAAAATTTTATTGGAAGAAAGTACAAAAAAGTTAGTTAAAATTGATATTTTTGGTGGAATTTGATGCTCCAAACGGAGCCAATGCAAATTGGTTATATATAATTGATGTCACGCGTCAGATCTCGTGATCTTAAGGGTGAGTGATTCAACATACAGATTATGTACTAACTAACTATATCCTGATCAGAGTCATTTATTACTTTGGAGTAACATCCACACAAGATAATAACATAATATAATCTAAACTAAGTCTCGATTATAACCAGACTATAATGCCCCAGCATATCTCTTGACTATCATACTCAAACATAGGTCTTATATCATTTACAACCTAATTGAATAAATCTCTAAATCAAAATAATATTATAATCTCAAATATAATTTTAACTTAAGAAAATGAAAATACAATATCTATAACAAGATATGTACTTTTAATCCAACAAATGGCCACCCAATCTTTAGGATCCGTTCCTACAACAAAGTCTGTAGTGACATGAGCACTAATTCACTTGCACTCACGTAGCATCATAAAGCATATATAATATGTAAAGCAAAAGTATGCAATATGATAATCACAAGTAAATCAACATCTTCAACTTAATTATAATATTTCACAAATAGCAAGTCACAATATAATCAAATACCAAATTTTTATGCTTGTTAACCCTACTTAAGTAAATTAGCAATTTTGCAACATTGTATGTTCAACAAAAGGGTAACTTAACTAAGAAAAACCTACATTTTAAATTTCTAGAGGGATTCGAGCACCCCTTTGAAGGACCCCGGCACCCTTACCACTTAACTAAGGTTGGACAAGACACCCCGGGCACCCACAGAGGGACCCAGGTACCCTCTTTGTTCTAGAAATTATACTCTGTTTTGGTTTAAGATATATCTTATGTTTTTGTGTCCCATACATAGCGAAATCTAATGTTTAACCCAGAACTTTATTTCTATGTGTTGTTTAGGCCCTAAACGACTCCAATGACTCAATCAAGACAAGTTTTAATTCACTCATTCTATCAAAAAAAAAAAAAAATCTTGTGTCCAACCTATACGTACACATATACACCTATATTACACCACTTGAATCACATCCTTATACCGCCAAATTCTTAAATAATCATCATAACAATATTTTCTAACTCATTACATCTTATATATGCTAAAAGGATGTTAGAAATCCTTACCTCAAGCTTTGGATACAAAGGTAGTGAACACTCGATTTTAGGCTTTTAACTTTGAGTTGACCAATTTACTCATCCTTTAATCCAAACAACAAACAAACCACATAGAAGCATTTATTGAGTGCTTAATTCCAATCTTGCAAGATTAATTTGTATTTGGTTAGAGTCAGAAGGACTTACCAAAACCAAATTTCCTTGGTTTCTTCTTTGGTTCCACTTTTCTCGGTTCTCCTCTCCCAAACACCAAACTCTCTCTATCTCTCTCTTTCTCTTCTCTATACATATATATAAACATTCTTGGCTTGGTTTCTAAGCATGCTATAGGACCCTACACGTTCCCCTACCTTCTATTTTGATTTTAGGAGTAACCTCAATTGTACAAGTCAGAACCACGTCAATTTATCAATCTGCTACGCAGGTTAGACACCCCCGGTGCCCCCTAAGGCCCCGAGCTCTTGTCCTTCTACCTAGGGCGCCCACTTGTATTCCTCTGAGCCAAAATACTAATTCTTGGGTTATTTGGTTTATTTCTTTCAAAATTTTCAACCATAAGACATCCCTAACGATTAATATTGCTTAAATAACATATTATCTCACCTAAAACATGTTAAAAACCATTAATTTATATCAATACGGAAATCCAAGATATTACAATTGAATTGAGTACTTTACGACCCTTGCACATATTCTTTCTCAAATATCTTACTCTCAGATCTTTGATTAACTAAAATCAAGCGACTACAACGTTTTCTGACTTCTCAAAAATTATCTTGAAATTATTTAAGACTTAGAAACTTTAATAATGTAAAAACAGTAGAAAGACTATAAGCTCTCACCCATAAAAAAATATATTCTCAAACTCTATAATATGTTCTATGTATAAATTGCTCAAATTAGGAATATATAAATATAAAATACAATTTAACTTAATAAAGAATTTCAGATCAAATCAAAAACTTGAGGTGTTGAAGCCTTACGCGAGCTCCTTGTGAGCAGCCCTTAAGGTGGCTCAAGGGGTTGGGCTCCTGCGCGCTGCTTGTGACCTCTAATATTTTTTTTATGCCCCGAACCATTTGAGATCTCGGATCCATCGACTATCCATCGACCAGACTGCGATCTCTATCATGACGTTCTCGAACTTTTGAGTCGCCCCCAAGCTTTTGTTTTTCTTTTATCAACTCGTTCAAATGTCATGCATTTCTTGTTGTTAAACTCTTTCATCTCTTCAAATTTTATCTTGCTAACACTTCATCATGATTATCAAAACTAATTTATTAAAATTTTGTTTAGATTTGTCAACTAGAAAATCCTACAAAACTTTATAATCAAATCGACCTGACTAATCTAATTTGATGTAATTAAAAAAATCAATTTAATTAATTTGGTTTTTAATTATTCAATTATTTTGCGCACACCAAGCCGTGCATCCTGTAAAAATTTTTTTTGTCATTCTTCAAATATGCGTGGAATGCACGTGGCACAGGAAAATATATATATATATATATATATAATGCATGAAGTCCATTGACTCACACAAAAATATTAAAAATTAAGATGGCATTTGATTTACATTTCTAATTTCTATTTTTTATTTTTGTTTTATGTGTTAAAAATATCAAAACGAGAAAATAGAAAATACTATTTTTTCCTTATTTTGAGATTTTTCTTATTTTTTGTTAAAAACATTAAAACTAAAAATGACTTTTTACCATTCTTCATTTTATGCGTAAACTTATTTTTTGTTTTGGGAAAAAAAATTTTATAAACACAAATAACCAAATGAATTTTGAACTGTTTTTCTTATTTTTAAAAGCACAAACTGAAAAATAAGCTCAAAATAGAAAATAGAAAACAAAAATAGAAAAACAAACCAAATGACACCTAAAATTTTCTCATTTAATTTGATAAAAAGGCACAGAAGAAAAATGAATATAAATTAAAGGTCACAAAATTCGGTGGGAGGATAAATTTTCTAAATTCTTATAAAAATCAAACTAATCTCATTCCCACAAATTAATTGACACTAGTGGTTAAACTCGTGCAATTTACGAATTTGTTACATTATATATTTATTTTAATTTTTAATTAAACTTTATGTTAATAATCACTTTAAAAAATAATTTTTAATAAATTATATATAAAAAATAATTAAACTGTCAAATAATGATTTAATTTATTAATAAATCATGTGTCTATTTACTTATTTTTACTAATTAAAATATCACATGATAAATAAATTATTATTATCACTGAACCATATTCATTGAAAATATGAATGAATTGAATATTATGTTAAATTAAATATATAAAATACTAAAAATTTAAAAATTAATTTTTTACATTATTTTTTTATTAATAAAATTTATTGATTTAAATTTTATTTGATCTCAATTATTAAAGTAAAATGAGATAAGTTGATGATAATATTTGAATTATACTATAATTCTAAATTTATATAACAAAATAATTTAATTATTATTAAAATAAAAAATATATCATTAAATTATTTATAACTCTAAAAGTGTATGTCATCAAATAATAATTTATCTTTTTATTTCATTTGATAAAATTATGTTTATATTACAATAAATGTTATGATAAATTATAATTAAAATAATGAGATCTAAATTTATAATAGATTTGGATTATATATATATATATATATTTAATGTTATAAAATTATGAATATAAATTTAAATTTTTAGATTTATAAAAAATATATTTCAAAATAATGCATTTTAGCTATCTAAAATGTATAGCTAAAATTTAAAGTAAATTCAAAAAATTATATGTTTAATGAGATTACAAGATATCACTTAGTATAATTTTTATCTAAATTAAATTCGAATATTTAATCTTGTTATAATAATTTAAAAATTAACATAATAATAAAATATATAATATAAATTTAATTAACAATTACATTGAAAAATAAAATAAAATAAAAAATAGATATTATATATTTGAATTGACGGATTAAAAATAAGTCAAAAAATACATAAACAATATATAATCTTAATGTAAAGAAATATCATCTAATAAAAATAAATATAACAATAAACATCATAAAACATTAAACAAATTGAAAAATAACCATAAAAAAGCGTTCTGTTGAAATTTTATATGCAAAAAGTTTAAATTTTAATAACATTTAATAGTAATGAAATGTAAACAATTGTGTCAACAATCATATTAAAAATACAATAAAAAGTAAAAAATCATACCTTATATTTCTAAATGAACAAATTGAAAAATATAATAAAGAGTTGATTTTCTTGTAATATACAAAAAATTAAAATTTTATCAATAATGAAAAATACAATAAAATTTAAAAATTAGTGAACTAAAAAATAGAATAAAAGTTAAAAAACTTAAATCTTACATATTTTAACAATCACGTTAAAAGATAGAATTAAAAAAAAAGCTAAACCCTATTATTTTAATAAATCAATTAAAAAATAAGACGAAGAGAAAATTGTTGTACCAAGTAAATCCCAAAGTTAAAGAAAAAATTATTATAATAAAAGTCTCAAAGAAATTTTAAAGAAAATAATATAAAAATATTACCGAATGGGACCTTAGCTAGCGGAGTCATCGTGATGAAAGAGACTAGCGCGGAGTAATTATCTCTCCAAATTCAACCTGCTTTTTTTGGTTTTGTTTTGTTTTTTTTTTTTTTAACAATGTTTGGTTAATTATATATACGCACTAACAATAATGCATTCTTGCAGCATTTTGAATAAAATTAGTATTAAGTTTTATATATTGAAACTTTGGATAACAAATTCAAATCGAAAAAATTCTAATAATACATGAGTTTTAATTTTTTTTTAATTTTAGGCCCTATCAAACATTATATGTATTTTGATCTCTCTCTCTCTTCAATTATGGTGTTTTAATTTAAAATATTTAATTTTTTAAAAATTATAATTAGGCAGAATTTAAATTGATAATTTTGATTTATATATGATTCCCCATCCTTGAAATACAGGTGAAATTTAAAATGTCAAAATTATTTTGTGTGATAAATGGTAGAGGGATCCACTAAAATAATTAAGAATTGAGCGAAAAGTTAAAAGTATGAAAATGATCTCATTCGTTAAATGAAAGAAAAAATAATTCTCAACCATTGAATCTTAGTTTGTGAGAGAGACATTTTCAAAAATCATCCTATTTTATTATATATATATATATATATAGTGTATTATTTTACTTGGGTCAACTTTTATGTTAATTCCTCTAGTTTTCAATTTTAATTCCATTTGAAGCACCAAATTTTATTTAAATAATTTTTAAAATCTTTGAAACATTTCAACGTTTCTTTCACTGCACCAACAACAATATTATAATTTTTATTATTTTTTATTAACTTTTTAACACTCCAAATGCCGCATTTGTCTGGTGGTTGGCTTGTGTGAACAATCGAGAGATTCTGTTCACTTTATTGTCCCCACTTTAATTTTCGACTTCAAAATTATTTTAAGAAATAAAAAGAAAATATATATTTATAGCCTGTATATATAATAGGCAGGCCTAATTGAGTCTTTCCAAATATCAGTACTTGTATGCATTTTCTCATAATCACCTTTCAATTAACCATCATGAAATTAGTAACCTATACAATTCGATTCAAACCATATTAATTAAACTTCTGTTTTATGGTAAAAAAAAATTAATTGAAATTTACTTTGAGAAATCAAATAGTTCTTTACTTCTTTTCTTAATTAAGATAAAAACAATTTTCTTTTTGATCTTACACCTTTCGATGTCTTTTATATATATATATATATATATATATATATATATATATATATATATATATATATATCTTAAGTAAATTACACCTACCTCCCTTTAATATTTAAGTAATTATACTTAATACTTATAACATTTAAAAGTTATACTTACCTCCCTTATTTTAAAATATTGTTAATATTGACTTATTTCCGATAAAATCAGTTATTAAAATTTAATGTAAAAAGTCAAACTAATCAAAATTTTATATATGTTTCTTGTTTTACTCCTCTCTATCTCATATCTTTTAAGTTTTCTTTACAAAAATTCTGAAAATTTTTTGTTTTTACTTATTTTTGAAAATTTTTGTTAAAAAAACTAATAAAAATGTGAAAGAGAGAGAGATAAAATAGAAAAAATATCTAAAATTTTAGTTATTTTAACATTTTCTGTTAAGTATTAACAGTTGATTTTATCGGAATGAGGTTAATATTAATAACATTTCAAAATAAGAGAGGTAAGTATAACTTTTAAATATTATATGTGTTAAGTGTAATTATTCAAATGTTAAGGAAAGATGGGTGTAATTTATCCATATATCTTTTTGAACTTAAAACTTTCAAATTTTATTTCAAATAATGAGCTAAATTTACTTTAGCATCTTGCTTTTTCTTTAAAACCAATATGAAGGTGCAAAAATTTTAAACTTAATTTAATCTCCCATTGTTAATAATTAACCTATATATATGCATTAATTTGCAAAAAAAAATTAAAACTCTTCACCCTTCATTATTTTGCAGTATAAATATTATTAATACTGAACTTCAACAGTTAATTAAAGTAGGATATAGTTATAATATTTACATAATATGCCTTATTTACTCTTCCATAAACATATGAAAAGTTAAAAATTATTTAAAAACATTTTATAGTACGATGACATTAAAACTGTACATCTTGATGAGTTTTTAAGAATAAGTTATCCCACTTATTTGAAAAAATTTACATGTTTAAAAATAAATAAATATATTATATTATATAAATTTTTAGTTATGTCATTATTTTTGTTTAATATTAAACAAAATATTAATAGTTGAGTTTAAGTGTTAGTAACAAGAAAAATATTTTAAAAAAGTTTTTTTACTATTTTTCTTTCAAAGAGTTGAGCAAAAATGATGTGTCAATGACATTTGACGATAAAAAATAGTGCTGCGTTTGATTTATTAAAAATCAAAAATATATCTAAAAATATTTAAAAATTATTCACTTTTTATTTTACTGCACAAATTATAAATTCACAATTTATCTCTAATTTTGTCACACCAAAAGCTCCTTAACGGGTTATTTTTTTTTTTTACAGTTAATTGGCTTAAACAAGGTTGGCACATCATTGTGATAATTTTTCTAATTGTACAGCACTACTCTAACAATATTTAAATTTAACTACATTGACAGAATCAAATAAGGTCTAATTATTTTTATTGATTTGAAAAATTATATTAAAATTTTATAAATTTAGTTATTTTTTCTTATAAATTAAATTTTTTTTATATTTATCCTATTTGTAATTTTACTTTTACTTTGACATGTTTAATTATAAATTCTGGATACGCTATCCGATCTAACAATATGTTGAAAGATGTTGGTGTAATTTATTTATTTATTATTATTATTATTATTTTTTGGTGGGTCTGCTCAGAGTCTGAATGCATTCCACCCGTGGCCTATGACACTCCCATGGTGGAGTTGGCACTGCTGCGTCGATCAATTCGTGGACTTCAATGGCAGCCATACACTCAATATCACTCCCATGCCCAGTCAATCATGCATGGGACCATATATTGCAATTTGCAGGCTACCCCTGTTGTCAGAACAGAAAACGAATCTCTCTCTCTCTCTCTATATATATATGTATGTATAGCTCGGTCAAAAAGGAGGGTTGGATTGGTTCTTCCACTTTTAGGGTTCTTCTCATTCTCATACAAGATAAACGCGTATCAGCGTTGGACTTGGACGGGTTCCCCACACTGTTAATTAAGCTGAAGAGGACAATTCTACTAGAGGGCTTGAGATATGATTAGCAAACTCGCGCCATCTCTCTCTCATTTTTTTTTTTTTTTTCTCAAGTGTCCAATTGTCTTGCTAATTAATTAATTAAGTGAAAATATATCCTTTCAAATTTCTTTTCCCGTAAATCATTTGGAAAACGGATGTGTAACTTAGCATAATTACCTTTCTATGAAAAAATATATAAAAATAAAACTTGGCCATAATATTCCATGAAATTGCCAAGACATGCTTGTACCTGTGGATGTGTGTATCAGTTGGTGTGGTTATAAAATTATAATTTTTATAATTGAATCAATTGTTTTAAAAAATTAGAAGTGATAATTAATCGAATATTAATTAATTGAATCGAACTATATCAGTTTGGTTATGGTCGGTTTGACTATATAGGTTTATAAATTTAAATATATTTTTTGTAATTTCATTATACAGATAAAATAACAATTTTTATATAAGTACTACTTAAAACTTAGAATATGTATTTAATATTATAATGATTTGTTGATTTCTTATAACCTTTGAAATTTCAAAAGGCATAACCATTGATAGGATTAAATATTTAGGTTAATTATCTCTTTATTAAATATTAAATAAATTTAATTTAGTTATTTCAATTTGTTTAGTTTTAAAATTTCAAAATTATAGTCCAAACCAATAATAATTATTATTTTTACAAAAAATAACTACACCAATGGTCAACTGTTAATAGATAAATAATTGAATTAAATTTCTTAAATTTAATCGGTACGATTTGAAATCTAATTTTGACCAAATTATACGTGTCACTACAAAATACAAATCTTTAATTAAAAATTAATTAGGTTGGGTCTCTTTTTGACCCTTGGATATCTTCCAAACAAAGCTTTTTTTTTTTTTTTTTTTTCTAAATCTTTATAATAGCCCATTGTTTTCTATGAAATTGACTTAGAGTGTCATGGCAAGTCATTATTTATCTAATTGGCTTGTTTGGGTCTCCCAACTGTGAATTAATATATACAACCTTCCAATTTTTTTTCTTTTTCAAGAAATGATAAATACATTTATTTGAAGTTAATGGAAGAATGCTAATATTTTCACTATTTCCTTTTTACCTTTTTGTTTTTCAAGTTTTGTTTCCTTTAACATAAAATAATTTTAAAAATATATTTATATTTTAAAATATAAATGTAAATATATATATATATGTATTCAAAAAATATTCTACATTGAAATAAACATATATAACTAGTGTTAATCATCAACTAATTAATAATGCATGCATATATGATTTATCCATGAATATATATCGGTTATGTTTGGAGTAATAAAAAATGAAATAAACTGAAATAAGTTATAAGTTCGTAATTTGTGAAATAAAAAATAAATTATTTTTAAAAATTTTTAATAAAAATTAGTGCGCCAAACCGATCCATCCATTTCCATCGTGAAGCACAAATCACATCACAATCACATTATGTATAATATTTAGGTATATGTATATGAACGCCTCTAACGCGGCAGTCAACGCAATTGTCGGCAGCGATCTTTGTCGCAAATTTTTTGATCCGAACAAGCACCGGATACATATTTAACATTAATTAACGAGAAGAGCTTTCTTGTTACATCCCAGAAATTTCCTCCTGCATGATGGGTTACGCTGGGAGGATTTAGAGAAAAAGGGCCGTTTTCTTTTTCTTTTTTTTCAAAAAAAAAAACTCTGATTGTCTAATGTGCGGTGGGGTGGAGCCCGCTTTAAGGTTGGAGTCCAACCTACCTATTAATTAAATGACTGTTTGGAGTTCTAAAAACATGAATAAATAAATAAATTTTTATAAAATTAAAATTTTTTACTTGAATTATAAAATTATAATTTTTACAAATTTATACTAATTTTGACAACTACAACTACAAACACTTTTATGGTCTATATTAGCCACCTTTCAAAAATATACGGATCTCTCTTGTTTGTCAGAGTCAAGAATTATATATATTTTTTTTTCTGTAAAAAATTATGCAAAAGATTTGTGATGAATACTTTAGTGTTAAATAATTGTAAATTAAAGCCCTCGTAATTGGTGTTAAACATGCAGAAGTGTACAATGCAACATATATATATATATATATATATATATGTATGTATATGTATGTATATAACAAGATCAAGTTGGCTCTGATAATCGGTGTTGAATCGCTTATTTGTCAAAGACAGCTCATGGTTGGCTTCCAGATCAAGATCAGATCAGGAAGAAAAAAAATTAACAAAAGCCAAAGATAAAATTAATTATGCCCACTTGGTAACCTTACTAGAAGAGGAAAATTAAATTATTCCTTCAATCACTCAAATCTAGGCTATAATCAATGCTATTATATTAACTCTTTCTTTAGTCTTAATTTTCAACCAACAATGATCCGCGTAAACGTGGTGTTGAAAAGGAAGTTAATCATAGTTTTTATTAATTTTTAAGATATTAGTGTTCTTTTAAAAATTCTTTACAGAATTTCAGACTAAAATGATATATAACAATGACATTATATTTATATTATAGGCCCAGTTTGGAGTAAGAAAAAAGTAAGATAAATTGATATAAAATATGATTTTAGGTTAATTTTGGCACTCTTTTTTTTTTAAAAATTACAAACCGTGGGAACGGTTTTCCAAATCCGTTCCCACGGATTCTTAAAAATTCACAAAAAATAGCGACAATGGTACTCGTTTGAAAACTCTTAACACGAAAATTATGATTGTATAAAAAATTTACACATTTGGTTAACCTATTTCCAAATTTTTTATTTTTTTAGTGAAATATTAGAATTTTTTGAAATTAGTGATGGCAAAAAAATTAGATATAAATGGGTTGTTGGAGATTTATAGAGATTTTTAGAGATTTATGTTGATGCCAAATGAGGCCTAGGGTACGTTTGGTTTGTTAAAAATCTTTAAAAATTTCAAAAACTCTTTGAAAATCTCTAAAAATTATTCATCATTTATCTCACTACGTGAATTGTAAACTCATAAATTATCTCATTTTATGTCACTTCAAACGCACCCATAATAAGATAGCTCTTCGATGAGGTTTATTTTGGAGCAAACTTCATTTTGTTCCTTTTTGAGTTTTTATCGAAAATTCACTTTAGAATCAGATTTTTTTTTAATAATTAAGGTTAAAAAAATTTCACTACTTGTAATATTCACCAAGTAATATTTTTGCTGCCAGAATTTATACAATTAATTGTGAGAAGTTAGGGGTAAAAAAAAAAAAAGTTAATATAGATACATCGTTTTGATGGTTTTTTTTTTTTTCCTTTTTGAAAAACTCTAAAAAAAATAAACTTTTGAATTGAAAATTTCATTTTATTGAATTGAAAATTTAAAATTCTAAATACATGAATTTTAAATGGGTGAAGTTATGCTTTAGTCTTTTGGAGTTTAGTCTAAAAACATATAATCCCTTTTAATTAAAAATCAAAATATAGCTCCTTTATGATTTGAATCAAAATGTAAAATTGATAAAATATATCAAATTTAATTGAATTTGCGTCTCGCAAATCAAAATTAGGTGGAGAAAAAAGATTTTAGTCAAAATAAATAATAGAAATATGTTTTTGCCTTTTCTGTTAAAATGATTTTTTTTAAAGACACTTTGTGCGTTTGGAATAACAAAAAATTAATACAAATCATTAAAAGTTGTAGTCTTATAATTCATACAGTGAAATAGAAAGTGAGTAACTTTTAAAATTTTTTATTTTTGCTGAAACTTAGAGGTCCAAAATGCATTATCAATATACAATTCATAAACAAATTTACTTTTATTTTTTTAATAATATCTTTTTTACAATTACATATAAATCTCCATTGCACATAAGATATAAATCTAATTAAATTTAACATATTAAGAGTGTGTACGTTTAGAGTGATAAAAAAGAGATAAAGGGAGATAAAATATAATAAGTTATGGATTCGTAATTTGTGCAATAAGATAAAAAGTAAATAATTTTTAGAAATTATTAAATATTTTCAAAAATTCTTAGAATTTTTTAGTGAATCAAATACAACTTAAATCAATTTTACATTTTAATTCAAATCATTAGAAGTTAATAAATTAACTATTAAACTAAAAGGTAAAAATGCAATTCCTCCTTTTATTATACTCCAATTACATCTGACGGAGAAAGTAGTTTTACGTGCTGCAGAATCAATGTTACATCGAGAGTAAAAGTTGATATATTTGAAAGATTCTTCTAACTCATTAAAACGAAATTGTCGGTGCAAAAGTTTGCTTTTTAAGAACTTTCCTCTTCTGTCAAAGAAATTTCTAATAATAAAAACAGCCCACCAAAAAAAAAAAAAAAAAAAACAGAGAGAGAGATTGCATTACAACTCATCATCTAATGGCAGATTCAGAATTTTGTTGACTCAACCCGATAAATAAAGGCAGTCTACTTGACTTATGGACAATCTGTTTTGAGAGATATATTTTATGGGGATAAAAAGATAAAAATACCTTAAAAATTATAATATTTTTTAAATAAATTGTGCTTCCAATAGAGGAAAAATTTATAAATTACTTGAGGTATAGGATCAATTTATTTTTAAAGATATATTTTATAAGAATAAAAATATAAAAATATATCAAAAATTATATTATTTTTTATAAGAGTAAAAATATAAAAATATCTTAAAAACTATATTACTTTTTACAAAAAATTTTACTTTAAGTGGAATCAATTAACCCCTTGCCCTCACGTGCATTCGCCCATGTCATCATCCCCTCCAAGTTTGAAATTCACCATCTCTCCTTTTGTTCACCAGCTCTGTTTAAGCCGTCTTTGTTTACCAATTCGTCACCTAGGGTTGACCCTCGCACCTTTGTCCATGCAACATTGCCTATAAATACCACGTCTCTTCTCTCATCCAAATCCCACAGCACAGCACGAGCCCAAAACCCTTCTCCCATATATATATATATATTCAATCCCCATAACAATATATATAGTTTCTAATATCTCTTCGCATCGCATCCTTAATTTGTCATTGCCATTAATTTTAACACTATTCAACGCATGGGTTGTGCTAACCAAATCCACGCTGTGTTCTTCCTTTTGCTTTCCATGGCAGCCGCCGCCACCACCTTGGTGCGAGGCCAAGGCACGAGAGTTGGGTTCTATTCAACTTCGTGTCCAAACGCTGAAACCATCGTTCGAACGACCGTGAGGTCCCATTTCAACTCCAACCCCGCCATTGCTCCCGGACTGCTCAGAATGCATTTCCATGACTGTTTCGTCCGAGGCTGTGATGCTTCTATTCTCATCGATGGATCCTCTACTGAGAAAAACGCGGGGCCAAACCGTCTTCTGAGAGGATACGACGTCATTGACGATGCCAAGACGCAGCTCGAAAGAGCATGCCCTGGAGTCGTCTCCTGCGCTGACATTCTTTCTCTAGCAGCTCGCGATTCAGTGGTTCTGGTAACGTTCAAACGAGATGCTGTTTTGAAGACTAAAAGCTACAAACTTTTATAATTTTTTACAAAGTTTTATAAACTTCTGATTATTTTTATAATCTTTACGTGTTTACTAATTCTTATCAATTTTTTCTTAAAATTCTAACACATCGTAAGGAATTCGTTCAAATAAGTTCATATTCGAACGGGTTAAAATTTCTAACACATTTGTTAAAATATTTTATATTAAATATAAGATATTTTTTATATATAATATCTAATATAAAATATTTTAACACTCTCTCTATAACATCATATAAAAATATCATATATTAGATATGAAATATCCTAAAACATCTGTTAAAATATCTCAAATTTAATATAGAATATTCTAACATATCATAAAAAAATCATTTAAATAGGTCATTTAGCCCCAATCAAATGAGTTTTGTCAACAAGTTTGAATTTGTCTTTTAACACCAAAAAAATGATTGACACTGGTATTTTTTATTTTCTTTTTTTTTTAAATAAATTTTTATCTTCTAAACATTTCCAAAATCCTTATTTTTTAATGAGAAAAATATATCAGATAGTAGGATTAGAATAATGTGATGGAATATAATTATAATGTTTTGTGAACTTAATTTCATGCAGACTGGTGGACAGAGCTGGCAAGTGCCTACTGGGAGGAGGGATGGGAGGGTTTCGGTGGGTTCTGAGACGTCCAATCTGCCTGGTTTCACTGAGTCAGTAGGCTCGCAGAAGCAAAAGTTTTCGGCAAAGGGACTCACCACCCAAGATTTGGTCACCCTTGTTGGTATGTACTAAAAATCTTTTCCAAATAACATCATTATATATATATATATATATATATATATATATGTATATATTTTATATATTATAAGAAATGATAAATTATACTTTTTTTGGTAATTAATGATAAATTATACTTTACAAGTTAACGAGCTGTATTTTTTTTATCGTACTCATTTTATGATCTATGTTTTAAATTGTCCAACTTTATCTCTAACATATTTAATTTAGTTGATTAGTCATTATTAAAAAAGATGCCACCGAAAAAGTTGGTATTCGTTGCATTAAAAAGATGCGGCAAAAATGGTAGGTGTTCATGGTCACATACGCGGTGTTGTCTTGTATTTGACGGAAGAAGACGTAACAAATGAGAAGATTGACATATATAAAGGCAAAATGGAATAATAAATCTACATGTCATAAAAATGTGTATTTAGAGTTGTATAAAATTATAAAAGTTAATATTTCATATTTTGTGCCGTGAGTGAAAAATTTAAATTTATTATCTTGTAATTCATGTTTGTAAAGATTTGTATAGTTTTATGTTGATTCTAAACGGGTCCAAAATAAGATTTGTAAAGTGCAAAGGAGTTAAAGCCTTAATTTGAGAAAAAAAAAATCTTTTTTTTTGTTATAACGACTAATGACAAGCTATTAAAAGATTAATTTTTAATAGATAATATTTTAATTTTTGTTAATTAAATATTTTTAACCTTCATGATTTGAACAAAGTTTAAAATGTAAGAGGATTAATTTAATTATTTTAAAAATGTCAAAATTTTGAGTAACCAAAAGTTGAGAAATTGCATAGTTCTCAAATGCTATTTAAATATAACTCACCCTAAAATATATATACATGTACCTATTTTGCCCTTATTTTGAAAAGCTATTCTTATGCAAGTAGAAGAATTTCTTAAAAAAAAAAAAAAAAGAAAAGAAAAGAAAAGAAAAAAAAAAAGAGAGATTACCCAGGTTGACTTGGTGCAAGTGAGGTTGAATTAATTTGAAACAAATTTTTACCGATTGTACTTTTATTACAAGATTCCAATTTGTCATCTCATTTTTGTTGTATTAATTGAAGTCTCTCTCTCTCTCTCTCTCTCTCTCTCTCTCTCTCTATATATGTAGGAGGACACACTATTGGAACATCAGCATGCCAGTTCTTCAGTTACAGGCTATACAACTTCAACAACACCGGCGCCGCCGACCCTTCTATTAACACCGCATTCCTTCCGCAGCTTAAATCCCTCTGCCCTCAAAACGGCGACGGCTCCGTCCGAGTGGGTCTCGACAACGGCAGCGCCACCAGGTTCGACATCTCCTTCTTCACAAACTTGAGGAACGGCCGGGGAATCTTGGAGTCCGATCAGAAGCTGTGGACCGATGCTTCTACAAAAGCTTTTGTGCAGCGATACTCGGCAGTTAGAGGCGCGCAAGCTTTGAGCTTCAATGCCGAGTTTGGAAAGTCCATGGTGAAGATGAGCAACATTGAAGTCAAGACTGGCGCCGCCGGTGAAATCCGCAAAGTTTGCTCTAAAATCAATTAGTTAATTAATTAGTTTTCAGTTTAATTTCTTCATATATATATATATATATATATATGAAAGAGAAGCAAAATGTGAGTATCGAGTTCTGCTTATTGACTTTAGCAGCTGGGTTATGCAATTTTGTGTGTATTCGTGCTTTGAAGAAAGCAATACATGAGTAGTTATACATATATATATATATATATATGTCATGTATATATATATATATATGATGTTGGTAAGTTTGTGTTTGTATTTCAAGAAAGAAATATGAAATTTGGCTGGCGTTTTGTACTGAAAAGGCTCACGCGTGTTTGAATCAATCAAAATGATAAATTATTGGTGCCCCATCTTGGCCCGTTTGGAGGGGCAAAAACCAACTAAAAATTATTAAAAGTTAATCCTTGTGGTAAAACATCAAATTTTCCCGCTTTTATTCTTAGTTATCTTAACTTAAAAATTATTAAAAAATTATCAAACACTTAAAAATTACAAAAAAAAATATTAAAATTGTTAAAAAATACTACTCACTTCACCAAATATGTCAAAAATTATAACTAGATTAAAAATTATTAAAATTTAAACTTTTAAACCGTGCCAATTTTATATAATTCAAAAGTATTGCCAAAAGAATAAATAAATAAATAAATCTATTAGAATGATGTTGTCTAATGTAAACTTTTAACTTCAAAATAAAAAAGATTAAATTACTTTTTATTTATAAAATTATTATTATACTATTTTAAGAATTTTTTGAAAATATTCTCTCTCTCTCCTTTGCTTTTCTCTCTCTCTCTCCCCCCTCTCTTAGCTTTTAGTAAACAAAGCCAGCATATAAAAGACGTAAATGAAGCCTTAAATAACCCCAATGGGTTAGATAGGATGGTCTTGGACAGGGACTTAGGGTTTACCACCCCAAGGTCTCAAGTTCAAGTCTCCTCTCTAGCAAAAACTTGGGGCCAGCCTCCCAGGCGCAAAGCATAGTAAAGGTTGGTAGGACGGGCCTCCTTGGCTGAACGAACCGTATTCAGTTCTTGGGTGTGTGTGGCACAAACCAAAAGAGATTCACTCTCTAGGGGTTTAGCCTAGGGAGTGAATCTCTCAATGTTAAATCATTTTTTAAATGAAGCCTTAAATTAATGTCTAAGACTTCTAGAAACGTATTGCATGCAAAGCATACGTTGATCTTTGTAAGTCAAAGGCTGTGGACTTTGTCTTTTCGGTGGAATTAATTAATTAATTAATTAAGACTACATAATTTGACTTTGTTCGTTTACAGACACAATGTCTACATGCACGGCTTGCGGGGCCCAGTTCCTATTATAATATTCAGAATTTAACCAATTATTGACAAAGAAATGATAGATTTTTTTTATTTGAATAATGTGAGTGAAAATTCAAATTGATGAAATTTACTAACCTAAAATTGATCTGATAAAAATGGAATTAATATATTTATGAATTCAATGAACCCATACACACAATTATTCAATCCGCCATCGAGCAAAACAGCAATTGATACCCGAAAAACTTTTATGAAAATAATAATAAAATTTTGAGTCTGATTTTAGAGATCATATAAGTAAATTATACCATATAAATCAGTTACAAGTAATTGAACCGAATACTCTACGACTCCTCACATGTATTTTTTTTCAACTATCTTACTCTCGAATCTTTGATTAACTAAAATCAAGTGAATGCAATGTTACCCACTCCTGGTTGGTCCAGTGAAGCAGGAGTCAAGTCTAAGAATTGTGTGATATACTTAGGTCACAGGTTCGATTCTCACCTAGAGCGGCCAGGATTTAAGTGGGGGTCGTGGCGGTGGGTTGTTACCCTAATTCCTCTGAAGGTTTGTAATTCAGTGGATAAAACTGTTAGATGATTTCCCCCGTTACAAAAAAAAAAAAGTGAATGCACTGTTTTCTGACTTCTCAAAAACAGTCTTGAAATTATTTAAAACATAGAAACTTTAATAATGTAAAAACAGCAGAAAGACTATAAGCTCTCACACACAAAAAATATATTTTCAAACTTAATATGTTCTATGTATAAACAATTTGTGTCACACCCCACTTAAGGATGTAACCGGCCGAGTACCCTAAACCTTAGCTTAAGGAACACGCAAGCCTAATTTTCATTCAACTTAAATTTACAAAAAAACAAAAAAAAAAAAAAACCTTCAATGAAAAAATAACCTTGCCATTTAAAATTTACGAGAATAAATAAAATAGTCTACTAACGTTTCAAACTTAAAACAATTAATAACAGTAATTAAAATATTTCAAATCATCAAACTTTAATCTAGCTACCAAAATAAAATCCATCAATAAAATGTAAAATTATTCCGAAGAGGCCACGACTTAAAGGTCCCACTGCCAGAGTCCATGTCTAATCCCTTCCAGGCTCACCTGAAAAATGTTAAAAGGAGGGGTGAGCTAAAAGCCCAGTGAATGGATTGCCAAGCCAAAAATAATAATATCCATTTGAAAATAATAAATTTTTCAAATAACCAATTAAATCAAGAAAATTTCCAAGTAACCATGTCCATGCATAATCAATAACAATTTCAAAACCTGCACCTCAGAGTGCAATAACATTCATAATTCATCCCGTCAATCACAACAGTGATGACAAACATTAATCCATGGATATATGAAAACTAAATATAAAATGTGCCAATATACTTTCTCGTGGGCAATGCCCATTGGATCCAATATCGTACTTAGAGTCATCCAGTCTGGCTCCTGGGTTCTTCCCTAAGCCGATCCGATTGAGGTCACCACGGTTTTCACGGGCCTGTTCCTACAATCGTTGAGAACTAGGGTCACCACGGTTTTCACGGGCCTGTTCCCTAGTTGCCAGAGTCATACCACTTAAGGAGCCTGTCCCCTGGACTTTAATTTTTATTTCCAATAACCACAAAATAATTTTTCCATCACAATCTCATAATTTTCAGGATTAAACACAAGTGTCCAAATAATTTTATCTATGCTCAATAGCATAAAACATATAATATTATTATCAAAACAATATAATTTTTCACAAGAATAATCCAGAAATTTTCAACTTTCAAATCTTTATGCATGGAATAATTTATAAAATAATACTAGCAAGGCAAACCACTCACCTGGTGTCGAAAGATGTAAATGAAAAATAAATCAGGATAATCCCTCACAATCCTGAATTCACAAAATTAAATACCTATTATTTAAAATCTATCGTAAAATTTAAGTCTAATAATTTACTAAATATAAACCCTTAACTCCTCTAAAATAATTTAATCAATATAAATAAATAATCCTTCCAAATTGTCAAATTAATAATCTGCCAGCAAACTAATCAATTAACTTTTATTTTATATATATATATATATATATACAAAATCAATTAAAACTCACGGTACAATAACTTAAATTTTTTTTTACCAATAAATAAATCTACTCTTTAAAACATGTAATACATATATATATATATATATATAGCCCGCGCTGTACATGGCAGCCTTTGCCTCAAAATTTTTTTTTTTTTTTTAACACAAGCCAACCTGACATAGTATACAATTGTATATACAACGTCACTTCCAAGGGTGCACAACATTGACATCACTTCAAGCTAATCAAGATTTACTTTAGTATTATTATTATTATTTTAACAGCTACAAAGTCTTTTCAATTGCCGAGTTATATATATATTTACACTACCATGGCTGCCGCAAGACATTAATCATCTGCATTACTTATTATCCATCTCATCAATGCAGAGCTTTTAATGATAAAAAAAAGCAAATTAAATAAAACTAACCTCTCAAATTTCTTTTCCCCTTCACCGTCGGCGTGCCTCAGCCTTCTCTTTCTCTCATTCTTTCTTTCTCTCTCTCTTTTAATAAAACCCTAGTTAAACCAACCTCTATTTATAGCCTTAACTTTTTAATTGCCTACTATTACATCCATTAAATTTCGGTGGACTCTCAATCCTAATCCAAATTAGGATAACCCATTAAATTTATCCAATGGTCCACAATTACCCCAAATATTAAATAAAAACAATAAAAATTTAATTATTTCCTAAATAAAGCCATCTAATTCTAATAAAACTGTAATACTAAATAAAGACAATCAATTCTAATAAAACTATAACACTAAATAAAGCCAACTAATTTTAATAAAACTATAACACATAAAAATATAAATAATAATAGTAAATATATATATTTGGGTTATAACATTCTCCCCCTGTTAAAAGAGTTTCGTCCTCGAAACTTACCTCAAGTGTTATGTGAATAAATCCGGGTACTTCTCTATCATCTCTTCTTCACGCTCCCATGTTGCTTCTTCAACTGCATGGTTATGCCACTGAAATTTTACAAACCGAATTACTTTATTGCGAAGCACTTTTTCTTTAGTATCCAGAATCTGCATAGGTGATTCCTCATATGATAAGTCTTCCCTGATCTGTAGTGGCTCGTAATCAATCACATGATTCGGACTATGCATATACTTTCTAAGCATCGATATATGGAAGACATTATGTACTCTGGCCAACTTAGGTGGTAAAGCCACTCGATATGCCACTGCTCCAATTCTTTCCAAAATCTCAAATGGCCCAATATAACGTGGGCTCAACTTTCCTTTCTTCCCAAATCTAATTACCCCTTTCCAAGGCGATACCCTCAGAAATACTTTCTCACCAACTTGAAACTCCAATTATCTTCTTCTATTATCAGTATAACTTTTCTGGCGACTCTGTGCAGCTAGGAGTTTTTGACGAATAACAACAATCTTCTGAGTTGCATCCTCCACCAAATCCGAACCCAACAGTTGTCTCTCTCCAACTTCAAACCAACATACTGGGGATCTACACTTTCTACCATATAGAGCCTCATACGGCGCCACCCCTAAGCTTGAATGATAGCTATTATTGTAAGCAAACTCTACTAAGGGCAATTGCTCATCCCAATTACCTTTCCACTCCAGTACACAAGATCTCAACATATCCTCTAATGTCTGAATGGTCCTCTCTGATTGCCCATCAGTTTGTGGATGATAAGCTGAACTAAGACTCAATTGTGTCCCTAAAGCTGCTTGCAGACTACCCCAAAACTTAGACACGAAACACGGATCACGGTCTGACACGATAGACACTGGTGCACCATGCAATCTTACTATCTCTCTTACATATAACTGGGCCAACTTATCTAATGAGAAAGTCATCTTTATGGCAATGAAGTGTGCAGACTCAGTCAATCTATCAACTATCACCCACACTGCATCATGTCCAGCACGAGTCCGAGGTAAACCAGAAACAAAATCCATTGTGATCTGTTCTCACTTCCACTCTGGTATTGACAAAGACTGAAGCTTCCCCGCTGGTCTTTGGTGCTCAACTTTTACTTGCTGACATATAAGGCATTGTGCTACATACTCTGCAACATCTTTCTTCATACCATTCCACCAATAATGCTCTCATAAATCTCTATACATCTTGGTACTACCTGGGTGAATACTATACTTTGAGTTATGAGCTTCAAACAAAATATCTTTCCTTAAATCATCTAGGAGAGGAACACATAATCGACCATTGAATCTAAGCACTCCCTCTGCATCAATTGTGAAATCTGAAACATTCCCCTTCTCTAATTCTTCCTTAGCCCTCTGATACTGGGGGTCATTTAACTGTGTAGCTTTAATTCTGTCTAGCAAAGTGGGTCTAATTATTAACTGACTGCAAAGTGCCCTCTTTCCTTGTCGAACCACTTCTAAATCCAAACATCTCAATTCCTTCAACAGACATGGTTGAGCAGTGAGCATTGCCAGAGTTCCATTTGAAGATTTCCTACTTAAGGCATCTGCCACAACATTTACCTTGCCAGGATGGTACATAATACTAATATCATAATTTTTAAGCAATTCCAGTCATCTCCTTTGCCTCAAGTTAAGCTCTTTCTGTGTGAAAATATACTTCAAACTTTTATGATCAGTGTAGATCTCACACGATTCTCCATACAGATAATGTCTCCGTATTTTTAGTGCAAACACAACCGCAGCTAACTCCAAATCAAGAGTGGGATAACTCTTTTCATGTGGCTTTAACTGACGAGAAGCATATGCAATTACCTTCCCCTGCTGCATGAGAACACAACCCAAACCCTGGCGTGATGCATCACTAAAAATCACAAAGCCACCACCTTCCTTTGGTAGAGTAAGGATAGGTGCAGATACTAATCTTTGCTTAAGCTCCTGGAAGCTACTTTCACATTGATCCGTCCAATCAAACTTCACTCCCTTTTTAGTAAGACTTGTAAGTGGAAGGGCAATACGAGAAAATCCTTCCACAAACCGCCTATTATAGCCCGCTAACCCCAAGAAACTGCGCACCTCAGAAACCGTTGAAGGACGTTGCCACTCCATTATTGCCTCCACCTTCTGCGGATCCACTAAGACTCCATCTTTACTAACAACATGCCCCAAGAAGGATATTCTATCAAGCCAAAACTCACACTTCTTAAATTTGGCATACAACTTGTTATCTTTAAGGATTTGTAAAGCTATCTTCAAATGTTCTTCATGTTCCTTTTTGCTCTTTGAATAAACTACGATGTCATCAACAAATACCACTACAAAGTGATCCAATTGGGGTTTGAAAACCCAATTCATCATGTCCATAAAAGCTGCGGGTGCATTAGTAAGGCCAAAAGGGCATAACTAGGAACTCATAGTGCCCATACCTTGTTCTAAAAGTAGTCTTAGGAACATCCCCTTCTCTTATTTTAATTGATGGTATCCTGATCTCAAATCAATTTTTGAAAACACCTGGGCCCTTTGTAGTTGATCAAACAAGTCATCGATGCGTGGCAATGGGTATCTATTCTTGATGGTTACTTTATTCAACTCTCTATAATCAATGCACAACCTCATGGAACCGTCTTTCTTATTCACAAACAAAACTGGTGCTCCCCATGGTGAAACACTAGGCCTTATGAACCCTTTATCTAGAAGATCTTGTAATTGAACCTGCAATTCCCTTAACTCAACAGGTGCCATTCTATACGGTGCCTTGGAAATAGGAGTAGTGCCAGGTAACAAATCAATATTAAATTCAATCTCACGATCTGGGGGTAGACCAGGTAGATTCTTTGGAAAAATATCAGCAAACTCCTTCACTATAGGTAGCTCCTCCAACCCTATGTCTTGTTTCTCTTCTCCAATTACATAGGCTAAGTATCCTTCACAACCTTTTCTTAACATCCTGTTTGCTTGTAGAGTAGAAATAAAACCAGGTAATTGAATATTTCTATCCCCTTGGAAATAAAATTCAGCTTGTCCTGGTGTTGAAAATATCACTCTTTTCTGACGGCAGTCAACAGTAGCATAATTAAAAGTCAACCAATCCATCCCCAAGATAACATCGAAGTCATGCATATCTAAACCGATCAAATCCACTAACAAAACTCTATTATCTATCTGAACCCCACAAGATCGACAAATAGTATCCAGTAAAATAGTATCTCCCACTGTAGTAGAAACAATAAGCCCCACATCCAATTGTTCAAGTGCAACGGGTAAGCTACGCAAAAATTTTGGAGAAGCAAAAGAGTGTGTAGACCCTGAATCTATTAACACCCTGGCAGGTGTAGATGATATAAGAAGTGTACCTTGCACCACTGAAGGTGATGCCTCTGCCTCCTTCTGAGTAAGTGCATAAACACGTGCAGGAGCCACTTGCCTCTGGTTCTGTCCTTGAGTATGACTTTGGTTACCACTTTGTGTAGTAGTTCTCTGTCCTTGGAATGATTGCTGAGTTTGTTGTCCTGGGATATTTGGAGCTCTACATTGACTCTTAACATGTCCATTCTTCCCACAGTTGTAACACTTCTTAGGCGTGCCATCACAAAAGTAGCCAAATGAATGCTGCCTGCCACACTTTGCACATGGTCGTGCCTGCTGCCTATTACTTCCATCTGTTTGTGCTTGAGTGATTCTTCTCTTCTGAAAGTTGCCACCCCCACTGCCCTTACTTCTATTATTCTGTTCCATGGTCTTCTTATTAGACTGTAGTTTTCCATTCTTAGCATCTTCCAAGCAGTCTTCAACTAGCTGTGCCCT
The DNA here is from genome assembly GCA_019916065.1 of Vitellaria paradoxa. NCBI lineage: Eukaryota > Viridiplantae > Streptophyta > Magnoliopsida > Ericales > Sapotaceae > Vitellaria > Vitellaria paradoxa. The sequence continues at coordinate 44,030,969 of CM034238.1, forward strand.
GGTCACAAGTTCTGCCAAAGTCTTAGACTGGAGTACTGCAACCCTACTACGAATGGCTGGACGCAGTCCCTTCTCAAACATCAACACCTTGTCACTTTCGTTATCTACTTGCGTAGAATACTTTGACAACTCTGCAAATTTGCATTCATACTCTGCCACGGTCATACTACCTTGCTCTAGAGAGAGAAATTCTAACTGCTTCTGTCTCTTGATCGCTATGGGAATAAACTTATCATTAAATATCTGAAGAAATTTATTCCAGTTCAGCTCGTTCTTTCTTCCTTGATATTGGCGTTCCACCATATCCCACCAATCCTCTGCAGGTCTTTCCAAAACATATGTTGCCATGGAGACTTTTTGTTCATCTGTACATTCTGAACGTGCAAATATCTTCTTTATGCGTCGCATCCACTTTTCTGCTTCTACTGGATCAGCTTTTCCATCGAACTTTGGAGGGGAAGTCTTCAGAAATTTATCAAACACAGACCCTTTATCAAAACTCATATCCCTTGCCTCTGCTAGTGCCCCCTGTTGATCAAATTCCCTCCGTATATTTTGTTGTGTTTCAGTAGTAGTAACTGGAGCTAAAGTTGGAATAGAAGCAGGGACAGGAACAGATGCGGTTGGGGGAGTTACATTAGTAGTATTACGAGCTTGATTTGCGACTCCTGAACTAGCGTATCTACTATTGGTTCGTCTGCTGCTACGTGTTGCCATTCCTTCCAAATTAAATAAATAAAATAAACATATAAGAATAATAGTAAACTAGCTAAAAAAATTTGAAATTCACATTCCTAAGGACTCTGGGATCAGCCTCTATAAATTTTCTAGAAGACACCATAAACTTATGCTCTGATACCAATAAATGTCACACCCCACTTAAGGATGTAACCGGCCGAGTACCCTAAACCTTAGCTTAAGGAACATGCAAGCCTAATTTTCATTCAACTTAAATTTACAAAAAAAAAAAAACCTTAAATGAAAAAATAACCTTGCCATTTAAAATTTACGAGAATAAATAAAATAGTCTACTAACGTTTCAAACTTAAAACAATTAATAACAGTAATTAAAATATTTCAAATCATCAAACTTTAATCTAGCTACCAAAATAAAATCCATCAATAAAATGTAAAACTATTCTTAAGAGGCCACGACTTAAAGGTCCCACTGCCAGAGTCCATGTCTAATCCCTTCCAGGCTCACCTGAAAAATGTTAAAATGAGGGGTGAGCTAAAAGCCCAGTGAATGGATTGCCAAGCCAAAAATAATAATATCCATTTGAAAATAATAAAATTTTCAAATAACCAATTAAATCAAGAAAAATTTCCAAGTAACCATGTCCATGCATAATCAATAACAATTTCAAAACCTGCACCTCAGAGTGCAATAACATTCATAATTCATCCCGTCAATCACAACAGTGATGACAAACATTAATCCATGGATATATGAAAACTAAATATAAAATGTGCCAATATACTTTCTCGTGGGCAATGCCCGTTGGATCCAATATCGTATTTAGAGTCATCCAGTCTGGCTCCTGGGTTCTTCCCTAAGCCGATCCGATTGAGGTCACCACGGTTTTCACGGGCCTGTTCCTACAATCGTTGAGAACTAGGGTCACCACGGTTTTCACGGGCCTGTTCCCTAGTTGCCAGAGTCACACCACTTAAGGAGCCTGTCCCCTGGACTTTAATTTTTATTTCCAATAACCACAAAATAATTTTTCCATCACAATCTCATAATTTTCAGGATTAAACACAAGTGTCCAAATAATTTTATCTATGCTCAATAGCATAAAACATATAATATTATTATCAAAACAATATAATTTTTCACAAGAATAATCCAGAAATTTTCAACTTTCAAATCTTTATGCATGGAATAATTTATAAAATAATACTAGCAAGGCAAACCACTCACCTGGTGTCGAAAGATGTAAATGAAAAATAAATCAGGATAATCCCTCACAATCCTGAATTCACGAAATTAAATACCTATTATTTAAAATCTATCGTAAAATTTACGTATAATAATTTACTAAATATAAACCCTTAACTCCTCTAAAATAATTTAATCAATATAAATAAATAATCCTTCCAAATTGTCAAATTAATAATCTGCCAGCAAACTAATCAATTAACTTTTATTTTATATATATATATATATATACAAAATCAATTAAAACTCACGGTACAATAACTTAATTTTTTTTTACCAATAAATAAATCTACTCTTTAAAACATGTAATACATATATATATATATATATATAGCCCGAGCTGTACACGGCAGCCTTTGCCTCAAATTTTTTTTTTTAACACAAGCCAACCTGACATAGTATACAATTGTATATACAACGTCACTGCCAAGGGTGCACAACATTGACATCACTTCAAGCTAATCAAGATTTACTTTAGTATTATTATTATTATTTTAACAGCTACAAAGTCTTTTCAATTGCCGAGTTATATATATATTTACACTACCATGGCTGCCGCAAGACATTAATCCTCTGCATTACTTACTATCCATCTCATCAATGCAGAGCTTTTAATGATAAAAAAAGCTAATTAAATAAAACTAACCTCTCAAATTTCTTTTCCCCTTCACCGTCGGCGTGCCTCAGCCTTCTCTTTCTCTCCTTCTTTCTTTCACTCTCTCTTTTAATAAAACCCTAGTTAAACCAATCCCTATTTATAGCCTTAACTTTTTAATTGCCTACTATTACATCCATTAAATTTCGGTGGACTCTCAATCCTAATCCAATTAGGATAACCCATTAAATTTATCCAATGATCCACAATTACCCCAAATATTAAATAAAAACAATAAAAATTTAATTATTTCCTAAATAAAGCCATCTAATTCTAATAAAACTGTAATACTAAATAAAGACAATCAATTCTAATAAAACTATAACACTAAATAAAGCCAACTAATTTTAATAAAACTATAACACATAAAAATATAAATAATAATAGTAAATATATATATTTGGGTTATAACAATTTGGATTAAGAGTATATAACTATAAAATACAATTTAATTTAATAAAGAATTTCAGAACAAATAAAAAACTTGAGAGGTCAAAGCCTCGCCCGAGCTCCTTGCGAGCAACCTGCCAGGTGGCTCGAGGGGTCGAGCTCCCTATGCGCTGCCTGTGACCTCTAGTGGTTTTTCATTCCTTGAACCTTTTGAGACCTCCGAGCCATTGACTATCCATCGACAGACTGCGACCTCTACCATGAAGTCTTCAAACTTTCGAGCCCTCTCCAAGCTTTTGTTTTTCTTTTATCAGCTTGCTCAAATATGATGCATTTCTTTTTGTTAAACTCTTTCATATTTTCAAATTTTATCTTGCTAACACTTCATCATGATTATCAAAGCTAATTTATTAAAATTTTGTTTAGATTTGTCAACTGGAAAATCCTACAAACTTTGTAATCAAATCGACCCGACGTGATCTAATTTGATGCAATTAAAAGAATTAATTTAATTTGATTCTTGATTATTCAATTATTTGCGCACACCAAGCCGTGTATCCTGCAAATTTTTTTTTGCCATTCTTTAAATGTACACGGAATGCCCGTGGCACATCAACGAAAATATATATACATATATATATAATGCATGGAATCCATCGACCCGTGCAAAGATATTAAAAATTAAAATTTTCTCATTTAATTTGTTAAAAAGGCGCTAAAGAAAAAGAAAATAAATTGAACGTCACAAAATTCGATGGGAGGATAAATTTCCTAAATTCTTATTAAAACTGAACTAATCTCATTCTCACAAAGTTAATTGATACTAGTAATTAAACTCGTGTGATGCAGGGATTTGTTATATTATATATTTATTTTAATTTTTAATTGGACTTTATGTAAATAGTCACTTAAGTAAAATAATTTTTATTAAATTATATATAAAAAATAATTAACATGTTAAATAATGATTTAATTTATTAATAAATCACATGTCTATTTACTTATTTTTAGTAATTAATTAAAATATCGATCACATGATAAATAAATTATTATTATCACTTGACCATATTCATTGAGCACATGAATGAATTGAAATGTTATGTTAAATTAAATATGTAAAATAATAAAAATTTAAAAATTAATTTTTTACATTATTTTTATTTTTCTTTTCCTAATACAATTTGTTAATTTAAATTTTATTTGATCTCAATTACTAAAATAGAAAGAGATAAGATGATGATTATATTTGAATTAAATTATAATCCTAAATTTATATAATAAAATAATTTAATTATCATTAAAATAAAAAATATATCATAAAATTATTTATAACTCTAAAGGTATATGTTGTCAAATAATAATATAGTTTTTTATTTTATTTGATAAAATTATGTTTATATAACAATAAACATTATGATAAATTATAATTAAAATAAATGATAAATAGGATCAAAATTTATAATAGATTTGGATTATATATATATATATATATATATATTTAATGTTATAAAATTATGAATATAAATTTAAATTTTCAAATTTATAAAATTATATTTAAAAAATATATTTTAAAATAATGTATTCTAGCTATCTAAAATGAATAGCTAAATTTTAAAATAAATTCATAAAATTATATTTTTGATAAGATCATAAAATATCACTTAGTATTTAATTTTTATTTAAATTAAATCCTAATATTTAATCCTGATATAATAATTTAAAAATTAGCATAATAATCAATATAGATAATGAAAGGGGCAAGGATAAAAAATTCAATTTACATAAAATACACAATGAAAATTTTAATAAAATTTAAAAAGTAACATTAAAAATACATTAAATAAAAATAGAACAAATTTCAAAAATTATTTGTTATATATTTGAATGAGTAAATGGAAAAATAAGCCAAACAGAGGGCTTTTCTTGCAATATGATATATAAAAAAATTAAAATTTTATTAATAATAAAATATATAACATAAATTTAATTAATAATTACATTGAAAAATAAAATAAAACCTACAAAAATAGATATTATATATTTGAATTGACGGATTAAAAATAGGCCAAAAATACATAAAAAATTTTAATATAAAAGAATATCATCTAATAAAAATAACTATAATAATAAATATGGGGAAACATTAAATAAATTGAAAAATAACTATAAAAAAGTTTTCTGCTGAAATTTAATATACAAAAAGTTTAAATTTTAATAGCATTTAAAAAATAATAAAATTTAAAAAATTCTGTCAATAGTCATATTAAAAAATACAATAAAAATTAAAAAATAATACCTTATATTTTTGAATGAACAAATTGAAAAAATATAGTAAAAAGTAAGCTTTCTTGTAATATGCAAAAAAAAAAAAAAATTAAAATTTTATTAATAATGAAAAATATAATAAAATTTAAAAATTAATGTTAACAGTCAAATTAAAAAATAAAATAAAGTTTAAAAAACTCAAACTTTATATATTTTAAAAATCATGTTAAAAGATAGATTAAAATTTATATATTAAAAAAAGCCAAACCCTAATATTTTAATGAGCCAATTAAAAAATAAGTTGAAGAGAAAATTATTGTACCAAGTAAATCGCAAAGTCGAAGAGAAAATTGTTATAATAAAAAATCTTAAAGAAATTTAAAAGAAAAAAAACATTTGGTATCTATTTATAAATTTTGTATACAAGAGACTCCAATACTATTTAGATTTTGATCTTATATATTTTTATTCTATTTAGATTAGAATACCATTTTGATTGAATTGAAAGTTCAAATCCAATTAGAAGAATTTTATGTATTTTTATTTATCTTAAATTTTATTTATAGTTTGGATTCAATATTTTTTTTAATTTTCTTATGTATTTTTATTTGTTTTAAATTCTATCTGCAGTTATCTCATTATTGGCACATCTTCTATATTTTTTTTTAATTTTTATAACTTTTTATTATTTTAAGTTTGTATTTTTAAATCGAGAGTAATATATGCGATGAACAAAATCATTTTAAACAGCCACATCTCTTATCTACATCATCTATTACTAATTTTTTTAATTTCTAATATTGTTTGATATTTTTCAATAAATAAAATGTAAAAAAATAAAAAATTAGAAGTTATATCATAAATAGAAATGTAGATTAAGTAAAAATATTCAGTAATATCCGTGAACATTTTAGTTTGAATCAAATTTTGAATAAATGGTAATTATGTATAGTACTAATTTCTTTTAATTATATAATTATAAATTAAGATAATTGTAATCATACAATACTAATTCGTTATAGATTATATAATTATAAATTAAGATAATTATAATTATAAATTTATGTTAATAAATTAAATTCTTTATGTAATTGGCCAATTATTTTTTTGCATTATCTTTTTAATAATATTTATTTTTAAAACCTTTATTTAATAGGGTAAATATTTTTTGCATTATATTGTTTAAAAAAACAATAATAAGTTATTATGTTCTAAATAATAATTTATTAAAATACAAAAAATAAGAATATATTTTAAATAAAAATAAAAATAAAAACTTATATGATAAATAGAAGTGCATATTAAATAAAAATATCAAGTGGTATCAATAAACATTCTAATTTGAATAAAATTAAAAATTGTAAATAAGTAGTAGTTATGTAAAATACTAATTTATTTATAAGATGAATAAAATAACAATAATTAGGTGTCACGTGTCACAACTATACACGTGTCACAATTGTAGCGAAAGTTAATTCCTATGTGGTACAAAATAATTATAATTAGGTATCACGTGTCACAATCGTAGTGTGAACTACGTGGCATAGCGGTGTTGCAAGACTCTATTAAAATACTAATAAAAAAAGATGATTGGAAGTTAAAGGTGTCACACCTCGAATTTCCACAACTCAGGAGCATAAGGACTAATCCCATAATCATCATAATTCAATGTACACTAATACTAATCGAAACAGAAGTGATAAATAATAACGAAATCTCACATTAGAATACTTCAATGGTTTAACAGAATACTACTAAGGGTTACAAATAATATAGTCAAATCGGGCCTGTGATAACCCCAAAATTTTATTCTTTCAATATACATATTATTTTTTTATAAATAAAAATAAAATAAAATAAAATAAGATAATAATAATAACTAATTAAATTGTATAGTAACAAGTTTCCCTTGGCCAAACATGGCCTAACAAATGATGCTTAGGGGATAAGTAGCCTTGCGGCTACTAAATGCTGGCTAGAACAAAAAAAAAAAAAAAAAAAAACTCTCATTCGGCCGAAGCCTCCCGAAGCTACCTGTTGGCTTTCATGCAACATATGTTTATATACATATATAGCTCTGTGTGTGTGCATGATTGGCTAACAAAAAAAAAACCACCAAACGTGGCACCGATTTTAGGGGTGTAGTGGCACCCTATACCCATGAGTCACCCCCTATTCTTTAGCCTTTATCATTACATATATGTGTATATAAATAGGTGTTGTATATGGGCTGGAAGAGTAAACCGGGAAGAGGGAAAAAAATTGAGAGAAAAAGGAAAAGAAAGGAAGAGAGAGAAAGAGAAAGAAAATAGAAGAAGAGATAAAAATAGAGAAGGGAAAGAGAAATATTAGTGTCCAACCTAAATTAATTCTCAAGTCTTTTAATTAAACTCATTCCCCACGCACCTGCGTTGTTCGATTGCAAAAGGAGATCCGGCTTATGCGTACGGTAAAGTTCTAAGTACGAGGCAGGGAAATTAATGTATTATTTATACTTTTTGTAATGGTTATTTTGGTACAGAAATGACTGTGAGTTTAAATTTATATTATTATTAAATTAATATTAAGTTTGATAATTGAATTTTAGTGACACTAAAGTTGTGATTTGATTGATGAAAGTTTTTATTCAATGCTAACATATGCTGTAATATGTTGAAATATGGTGAACATGTGGTTACTATGAAACTGACAATGAAATGGGAACATGAAATTGTGAAAGTGGATACACACTCGTGGATATTTGTTGCTAAGCTTTTAACAACGTAAAGGGAAAATCTAAGAAAATGTTCAATTTGAAGAAAGTGATGATACTATATAAAAATAGAGAGGGACAAGAGATATCCTTGGGTTGAAAGACCCTAAACCTGCACAGGATTGGGTAAACGTGCCCATGGACTAGTAATCCAAAACGACGTCGGATGTGATTTTTGTGTCGATGTATTTGATGATTTTTGTCCTTATATGACTCTCAAAAAGCATTACAAAAAGTATATTCCTACACATCGTGAGCACAGGTGGTTTAGTACTCACCTCTCTACAGACTGCATTGCAGGTGCAGAGCTCGAAACCTAGAATGGTCGATATGACTGTAGGAAGGCTTACAGTGCTATTGGGTAGCTTCTGCAATTTAGATGTAACAACTTTTCAAATGTGTATGCCATTGTAGAAATAAAAGAAACTTATATTATCTGGTTTTAACTTAAATCCGAGTCTGTGTTTTATTAATAAAATGATAATTACCAATTATCTACAGCAGTTAGAAGAGAGACAATGGTTTTGAAAAGTACACAGTGAGACTGTAATGGACCGGATGTATTAATTTTTCAATTGAAACTCACTCTCCGGGATCTCAGAATTTCAGGGCGTGACAAGGCCCAAGGCTAAATATCTAAACATACATAAGGTAAATAACCAATAGCTAATGTCCAGTTAGTCTATCTCACAGATCCTTCACGAGCATTTGTCCTTACAAGATCAATTGTAGGGGGTGAGCACTAAACCACGTGTGCTCAGAAATAAGCATATAAGTTTATATTCCTTAAAACATGCAAGGCAAACAACACTAAATCAACCTTTAAAATTTAATAAACTCTATCTCAAATTCACAATAAGATCACCATGTCATCTTAAATTAAACAATAGCTTAGTTATGAGCCCGCAGTTTCATGCTATGTATTACCCATCAACTCAGTCACAATACGCATCACTATATCATACTATGGGTCATGTACTTTACAAGATTAGTCTGTGATCACAAAACTAAACCAAAATAATCTCCAGATCTGAGCCATAGGGTACAACTAGTCCCGCAGTCCTAGATGTACTCAATCAAATCCCTAAACCTCAGTCGTGGGGTACAATTGGTCCCGCAGTCCCAAATGTACTCGTGGCTCTAGTCTCACAGTCCCAGTCCATCCCACCTTGTCCTAGAAGACAAACCGGTCCCGCAGTCTCGATACTAATATACGCTAGTGTAAGTCGTATATATATAATCTGTTGGTTTCTAACCTACTGGCTGTACTATGCCATCTTGCACAGATTTTGGGGCTTTCGACCCTTAAGTTCTAGAACCCACTCTTTCAAGTACCCTTAACAACCCCAATATCAAAAATCAATCTTAAACAATTTTCTTTAATTTAATAGCACATCATACACAAAGTCTCCCTAAATTTGGTTTCTTGTGTTCTTCCCTTTATTTTATAAGTTTTATGAAGTGTGAATATATTTCGGGTCTAAGTTTCATGTTGCCCTTCCATAAAAATATTCTCATACAAGATTTATCAAATAAATATCATGCAACCATATTCAAAATATATATGCAACTAACTTAACAAATAATATTTATTTGTATCAAGCATGTCTTGACAAAGAAGGATTTAGGGGTTAAAATTTGATAATTCAAGTAAAATAGAAAATAAAACATTCTTCAGCTAATTCAAAGGCCTACAATATTTATAATCTACTCTAGTTTCATAAAACAAAACTTACAGTTTATACATGTAGCCAAATGTTACAAATTTAAAAAAAAAAAAAAAAAAAAAAACTAAATAGGTATCTCTGTTTAAGTCTACACAGAATAGCCCTATTTCACAAATTTTAAAAAATTCAATTTCAATCTAAAAATTATGAAACTTTTATAGGAGACTCTTTCATACGTCTAGTTTAACATATAAAACTTTCAGAAATTAAATTGACCCCTATTTATATCTTTCATACCAAAAACCAAACTGGTATCAGTGTACAATGCAGAACGTTCAGCAAATTTCACTATTTTTATAAAATTAAATTTTACTCCAAAAATTATAAAAATTTTATTGTAGACTCTTCAATATTTCTATTTTTATGTGTAAAATTTCTACAAATTAATTTAGTGTCTAAGTGTACCTTTTATACCAAAATCAAACTGCTACCACCACAGCAATTGAAACCAAACAGTCCATTGTCTTGAATTTTATAAAATTCATTGTAGCTAAAAATATATATATATAATTTTTCCAGAATATTGTTTTAATTATAATATTTCACATGTAAAAATTTCTGAAGTTAATTCACATTTTGGTATAAATTTTACATAAAAACATCACGCTGATCTTAGCACAGAAATTTCAACAAGACAGTCAAGTTTGACTGTTTTTAATAAATCCATCTTAACTCAAAAAATATATGAAATTTTTTCTAGATACTCATCTACATGTCTAGTTATGCTGATAAAAATATCAAAATTGAATTCAATCTCTAACTATGAGTTTTATATAAAAAACAGTGTATAAGTTTCTATACAGAAATTTCCAGATTTCAGGTAACTATATCAATACGTAACTCAAACTTTCAATTCAAACACATATGCATAAAATCAAATCCAATATTTTTCTTTTTGCAAAACATGAAAAAAATATAAACGTATATGTTAAACCCCACCTACCTCACTGCTCACGTAAATGATCGATGTGCAAAAGTGTAAATACCAACTCAAGTTGACCCCCCATTTTTCCTTTTCCTTTACAAAAATCCTGGCGGAGACTTACTCCGAGTTCCACGGAAATGAATTGGGCTTTTCGAAAAGACATAGGAAGAAACTTTTCTTCTTCTGCTTCTTTAAACAATCAAACAAAATTCTCGATGGCTAAAAGTATATATATATATATATATATATATATATGTAATAACTCTTATATATACGTATCTCCCTTACTAGATGTATATATCAGATCTTTTTTTTTGAAGAAAAATGTGAAGACCATATGAAGAAGGGTTTATATAAACCTTGGTACTCTCATAAGCTTCTCCCTTTGCACAATAAATCCTTGCCAACCTTCTTGGCCAATAGAAGTTCATCTCCCCCTTCAACCAATCATCATCCATGCACCTCTCTTCTCTTCCAATAAAAACTCACCTTTATCTCACCCAATAGGAAGCCACCCCCTCCTTTGACCATTAGAAACTCACCTAACTCATACATATAAACACCCCCTAACATTATACATATTCATGCAGTTAAATAACATGCCACCCTAAAAATAATTTAAATTAAATAAAAAAACATAAATGTAAATTAAATAAAAATCAGAATCAATAAATAAATAAAATTTTACTTATCTAAAATTTTAATAAATATAGTAATAAATCTGAAAAGAATATCAAATATATTGAAAAATTACCATAAAAATGTTTTTACTGAAATTTAATACATGAAAAGTTTAAATTTTAACAACAATAAAAAATATAATGAAATCTAAAAAATTATGTCAACAATCACATTAAATAGTATAATAAACATTAAAAAAATCATACCTTATATTTTTGAATGAATAATTAAAAAATATAGTAAAGAATAGTTTTTCCCTGTAATATACAAAAAAAAAATTAAAATTTTATCAATAAAGAAAAATGTAATAAAATTTGAAGATTAATGTTAACAATCACACTAAAAAATAGAATAAAATTTTAAAAAACTCAAACCTTATATATTATAGCAATCATATTAAAAGATATAATAAAAAGGCCAAATCTTATACATGTTAATGTATCAATTGACAAATAAGTAAAAAATAAATAGATAAATAAAAAAATAATTTCAATATAAAAGAATATCATCTAATGAAAATAAATATAGCAAACTCGTCCTCTTTTTTAATGACCCAAAATAAACTAACAAACAAACATTCATAACCATGTTAATAATAAGTAAAAGCCATTATAACAAAATTGTAGCAAGTTTTTCTAAGTGTGAATGATATCTTTTACCTTTTTTTTTTAACCTACCATGCGTATCAAAATTTTATATAAATTTGTATTTTATTTCAAATAAGAATATATTACCTAATTCAATAAATATCAAATTACTTAATCTAATAAATATCAAATATTTGATAGTGGTTATTTTAGATAAAATTTTTATGTATTTCTATTTATTTTAATTATTTGTTGCATTATTTTGTTGTTTAATCATAATAATTACGTTTTGAATAAAAATATATTAAAATATAGAAAAAAATAAAAAATAAGAACTCATAAGATAAATAGAAGTGAATATTAAATAATCTTTTGTTTAATAATAATTATTATTATGTTTTAAATAAAAATTTATTAAAATATAAAAAAGTAAAAAATGAGAAGATATATGATAAATAGAAGTATAGATTAAATAAAAATATCAAATAATATCAATGAATATTCTAGTATGAACAAAATTGTGAATAACTAGTACTTATGTACAATATTAATTTCTTTTAAATTATATAATTATAAATTAAGATAATTATAATTATTAATTTATGTTAATAAATTAAAAACTTTATTTAACAGGCAAATTATTTTTTTTGCATTATTTTGTTTAATAATAATAATAATTATTATTATTAAAAACTTTGTTTAACGGGATAAATATTTTTTTGCATTATTTTGTTTAATAAAAATAATATTATTTATTATGTTTTAAATAATAATTTATTAAAATATAGAAAAAATAAGAATATATTTTAAATAAAAATTAAAATAAAAATAAGAAATTATATAATAAATAGAACTGTGATATGTATGAATATTCTAGTTTAAATAAAATTAAAAATTGTGAATAAGTTGTGATGACGTAAAATACTAATTTTTTTTATAAAATAATCAAGATAAGTATAATTATGTGTCACATGTCATGATCGTACATGTGCTATAACCGTAGTGCAAATTAGTTTTATGTGGTACCAGAAAGTTATAACTTGGTGTCACGTGTCACAACCGTAGTGTAGGTTATGTTTTATGTAGCACAGCGGTGTTATCAGACTCTACTTTATATATATATTAACTAGTGATTAAAATCATGTGATGTACAGATTTGTCATAATATATAGTTATTTTAATTTTTAATTAAACTCCATGTTATAATCACTTAAAAATATTTTTTATTAAATTATATGTAAAAAATAATTAAGCTGTTAAATAAAGATTTAATTTATTAAAATAAGTTACATATATAATTAATTTATTTTTCTAATTAAAATATCACATAATAAATAAATTATTATTATTTAATTATATTCAACGAGCATATGAATGACTTGAAATATTACGTTAAATTAGATATGTAAAATAATAAAAATTTAAAAATTAACTTATTACATTATTTTTATTTTCCTTTTTATAATTAGCAATAAATCTTAAGAGAACATCAAACAAATTGAAAATAACCATAAAAAGAGATTTTTGCTAAAATTTAATACACAAAAGTTTAAATTTTAACAACAATAAAAAATATAATAAAATCTAAAAAAACGTGTCAACAATCATATTAAAAAATATAATACAAATTAAAAAACCATACTTTTTATTTTTGAATGAACAAATTGAAAATCATAGCAGAGAGAATGCTTTTCCTATAATAAACAAAAAAAAATTAAAAATTTATCAAAAATAAAAAATATAATAAATTTTAAAAATTAATGTTAACAATCACACTAAAAAGTAGAATAAAATTTAAAAAACTCAAATCTTATACATTTTAACAATCACGTTAAAAGATATAATAAAATAAAAAAAGCAAAATCTTATATATTTTAATGAATTAACTAAAAAATAAGTCAAAAAATAAATATACAAACAAAAAAATAAATACATAAATAAAAAAATAATTTCAGTACAAAATAATATCACCTAATAAAAATAGATATGGCAAACTCGTCCTCATTTTTAATGACTTAAGGCCACATTTGTTTCTAGGATTAAAACTTGAGATTGAAGTGTATGTGTGATTATTAAATAAAAATAAAATAAATTTTTAAAATTATATTTTATACATTTGATTGAACAAATTGAAAAATAAGTCAAATAGGAAACTTTCCTTGCAGTATGATATATAAAAAATTAAAATTTTACTAATAATAAAAATTTTAGTATAAATTTAATTAACAATTACATTAAAAAATAAAATAAAATCTAAAAAAATTAGATCTTATATTTATGAATATATAGATTAAAATTAAGCCAAAAACACATAAATAAATAATAATTTTGATGTAAAAAAATATCATCTAATAAAAATAAATATAGTAATAAATCTGAGAAGAATATCAAATAAATTGAAAATAATCATAAAAAGGGTTTCTATTATAATTTAATACACTAAAAGTTTAAAATTTAGCAAAAATAAAATATAATATAATAAAATCTAAAAAATTATATGAACTATCACATTAAAAAATATAATAAAAATTAAAGAAATCATACCTTTTATTTTTGAATGGCCAAATTGAAAAATATTGCAAAGAGTGGACTTTCCCTGTAATAAACAAAAGAATTAAAATTTTATTAATAATAAAAAATATAATAAATTTCAAAATTAATGTTAACCATCATACTAAAAAATAGAATAAAATTTAAAAAAACTTAAATCTTATATATTTTAACAATCACATTAAAAGATAGAATTACATATGAATTTGTACTTTTTTTTTTTTTTAGCTTGCTATGTGTAATAGAATTACATTTGAATTTGTATTCTATTTCAGTTATTTATTAAAATATAGAAAAAATAAAAAATAAGAATTTATATGGTAAATAGAAGTGTAGATTAAATAATAATATTAAGTGGTACTAATGAACATTTTTGTTTGAATAAAATTGTGAATAAGTAGTAATTATGTATGATACTAATTCCTTTTAAATTATATAATTATAAATTAAGATAATTATAATTATACATTAATGTTAATAAATTAAAATTTTTTTCAACAGGCTAATTATTATTTTTGCATTATTTTGTTTAATAATAATAGTAATAATTTTTTTATTTAAACCTTTATTGAAGAGGGCAATTTTTTTTGCATTATTTTATTTAATAACAATAATAATATTTATTATGCTTTAAATAATAATTTATTAAAATATAAAAAATAAAAAATAAGAATGTGCTTTAATTAAAAAAATAATATGATCAATAGAAGTTTAGGTTAAATAAAAATATTAAGTGATATTTATCAACATTCTAGTTTGAATAGAATTAAAAATTGTGAATAAATAGTAATTAAGTAAAATACTAATTTCTTTATAAGATAATTAAGATAATTATAATTAGGTATCACGTGTTATAATTATACATATGTCATAATCGTATCGCAAGTAATATTCTATGTGACGCAAGATAATTATAATTAGGTATCACGTGTTACAATTGTAACGCAAATTAGGTTCTATGTAACATAGCCATATATATATATATATATATATGTAATATGATATAATATGATATGATATCAATAATAATAATAGATAAATAAAATAAAAATTTGAGTAAAGCCAAAAAAAAAAAATTGATAATTCTTTACATAGCCGCCTTGTTGATCATCCCCGCAAAATATAATCAGTCTAATTCCATTAATTTCTAGAACAAATACTATTGACCTTTCAAGTTTCAACCTTCTGCTAGTGGTGGAAGTAAATCGAATTATTTGTAAACTATTCGATCTCAACTTGTAACTAAAATAAGCTTAAATTAAATTTGATTTGTAACTTGTTTATATTCGAGTTCAAGTTTAAAAAAGTTCGACTCGAAAGTTTGCGAGTTGACTCGATAAAATAATATACATATATTTAATAATATTTTTATATTTTTAATAATATTATATTTTATTTATTATATTTTAAAATAAAATAACATCGTTTTAGTTTAATCGAACTATTCACAAATCGAGTTTGAGTTTATATAAAAATTTGAATCGAGTTCAAACTCGATATAAAAAACACGAGCTGAACTCGAATAAATTAAATTTTGGCTCGATTCGACTCATTTTCACCCTTAACTCTTACAAAAAAATCCTTCAAAAATTTACTCAGAAACAGAGGGCAGCACCCACTTGAAAGATGATAAAACTCCACTAAAAATTACAGAAAGTTACTTTTTCTAATTACCTCCAATCAAATTTTGCCAAGCTTCATTTTTTAGACCAACCTTTTGTTTTTTTGTTTTTTGCCCTCCAATCGCTTGGTACTAGACATAAACACCGTTGCTTTTTGTTTCATTCCATTCCTTCTCTGCTTTACAAATTATTAAGCAAGTTTGCATTTGTACAAGGATCCGACTGGCGAATGGCTCGATTAAAGCTGAAATTTTGGTTTTAATCAATAAAATTAAGAGGCCGACTCCAATAGTTTTGTTTGTTTACATCATTAAGAGGATAGGCCCAATAACTTCAACAAACAACGCTAGTTAAGAATGAGGAAAGACTGACAGTATCAATTTTTTGAACAGTTGAATTTTAAAGTTATTCAAGTATTTTTTTTAAAGTAAAAAAAATATAAATATGTTTAAATCATTAAATTTTAATTCAATAATTCAGAAGGTTAATATCACAAAATTAATATCAAACCTGATGTTAAGCCCCCAAAATCCGCTTGATAAGCCCTACTTTCTTACAAGAGGCAAGACATGAAATTAAATAATTAGACAGCCTAGTGATGTGGGACAAAGTGATTATCTCTAATCTTCCAATAAGCTGCTTCTCTGTAGTTGCTTGCTATAACTCTACTTTGATCTGCATGCCATTACCGCGGGCATAATAAACCTCTAATAGTTTTTACGAAGTCATAGACCCGCACACTGGAAATTCAATGGATAAACTCACATGTATATCTCCATCTAAGGGTCTGTTTGGCGCACTAAAAACTGAAAATGTTATACAATCGCTGAAAAATTCTAAAAATTTTTGAAACTCTAACACATTTTGCCCACTTCGTATTTCAGAAAATTTTTATAAATTTATATATATCTACATATCATAACAAATTTTAGTAACTCTAATAACAATTCCACAACTCTAATAACTTTTTTACAAATTTCAAAAACTTTTCAGTAACTTTCAAAAAATCTGACATAAGTCTATTGGAACGGGTCTAAAAATTCGTTTGAACGATTTCTCTCTCCAGCATTCTGATGCAAAAGTCAAAAAGTTTAACAACTTTTAAAAAGTCCTAACATAAATCCGTTCGAACGATTTCTCCCTCCAACATTCTAACACAAAAATCAAAAAGTTATGCTATTTATTTCTAAAAAATATAATTTGGTGATTACGCACCAAACGCTAAACAGTTACCCAAACTATATTTTTTTGTTGTTTTTGGCCCTCCAAGCGCCCCCATGAGCACATGCATGTATTTGTATAAAATGTGCTTCGAAACATCGCCAAAGGCATATTACAACTAGAATTCAAACAACAAGTATAGCAGTAAGAAAATAGAACCAGGAGTATTACAATGATCGAGCAAGACGCATCCAAATAAACCAAAATCTTGACTCCTCAAAATCATAGAAACACAGAGACCCGATAGACTTGACTCAGTTCTTATCACCATAAGCATAAAGAGTCATAGAACCTTGGTAAGGAAAAGAATGTAATGACAATTGCTAGAAAATTCGGATAAACCAACCGTAGATATCAAAAGAGCCCAAGCCATGGAGATCATATAACTCTTTGTCCTTGAATTAATCGCAGACTCGGCAAGGCACATGAGAAACTTTGAGAACACGCGCGCGCGCGCGCGCACAGAGATGATCAAGTCTTTGCTTATAGTATTCAAACCTATAGGCATCCAAAGATTATAATGTCTTTAAAAAAAAAAAAAAAAAAACAATTAGAAGGGGCCAACAATAACAAGGTAACAGAGAGGGAGATGGCAACTGCGCGTGAACATGTGAATTTGGGATCTATGGGTTACAGGAAAGCAGAACCATGAATTTTTTTTTTTGGGGGGGGGGGGGGAGGAGGGAGAGGTGAATCAAGTGAAAGCTGTATAAATAACATTTGTAAAATGGAATGGTTCTTTGCAGAAGTAGCTGAATCACACATCACCTTAGGAAAATAAAAAATTTATTCTATGACTGATTAGTTGGTATAGAAGTGCAACTACATTTGTGAGGGATACTATCTGGTAATTAAATAATTTTAAGAGCCAGTTCGTGAACTTTTGAGACTTGATATTCATTAGAGTTAAAAGTAACATTCAAGTTTGGCTTAAATTAAGTTCAAATTAATCTCAAAGTCGAGCCATTATCGAGCTAAGCTCAAATGACTCTAGAATTCTTTGACTTGTTTTTATCCCTACTTTTATCCCATCTTACCCATTTTTATCCCACATCCCCCTAGAATAGAGTTATCCTATCACAATAACTCTTATCACAATAGGTTAAGCGGAATGGAGTTAATCTATCACAATGGGATAACTTATACCGCCCAGTCATTTAATTCCATCATTTTTTTGCACCAAACATGAAATATGGAACAAACTATGCTATCCCACCCTTTATTTTTCAGCCAAATCATATAGTATGTGTGTAATCAAAATAAACTAAGATGATAATTAAACTCACTTTGCAATGATTATCTGCTACAACATAAATAAATACCAACAGCCCAATATCTCCCACTTCATGTGAACCAACATTATATAATCAATCATCCCAACTAAGCTCGAATGACTCGTAAGTATACTCCCCATAAAAACCATACGGGTTTAATTCCTGATTCAAGCAAATGGGCGCAAGGGGCAATATACATCTCTCCGATTTACCTATCAGTTACATCGTTTGTTGAGAATTGTAATAAATCGGTACGAGTTCCAAATTACCAAAAAAAAAATTATATAATCAATCCAAACAGGAGGGGGGAAGGTAGACAACAACCAAAAAAAAAAAAGGGGTTCTTGAATTTGAAAGAGCTCTGTACATATGCCTTACGTACACATAATTTAGAAAAACAAGCCAACCTCAACTCAATCCAATCCCCGCCAGCATTCAAATACCCAAATCACTTAAAACAATAAAATTACTATACCAATTGATTTGGACAATTCTTTCAATTTCCCACAAGAAGAACCATTTATGGATGCCCAATATTTACTCATGCAATGACAAAAGAATAACACACTATATTAAGTATACGAAATCATTACCACCACGAAGTGCAGAAATGAGATCCCCAATAACTTACACCACTATGACTTCGTTTGGAGTGACCCAAAAACTCTAAAAATTTGATAAAAAATATTAAAAAATTTTAAAAATTATTTATTTTTTATTTTATAAACCTATAATTTATTTTACTTTATCTCATTTTTTGTCACTATAAACGTATCTTCTATTTAAGAAATTAATAGCATTTTAAACAGTTAATCAAAATAACAATGAAAAAACCATAAACCGCAAGAGTAAAAAGACAAGAGCATAAGATTACAATGACGTAACTAAACAAGAACAGAGTTCACGAAAGAACATACGCATGCACAAAACTTACAAAATATATCTTCTTCAGAGAGCATCTATCAATTCAATCTATCAAATTATAAACACAAACCCGGTTTCCAACGTGTAACTCTACTTTTACCAAGTCCAAACCTTTCTGCCGTTACTTTGAAACCAAAAGAATCTCTGGCTTCTTAGCTTTACTGGGTGTATTAGAATTGGAAGCAGCAATGGCTGTTGTTGCAGGTGCCCTCGCTTCCTCCTCCTCACGGGCTCTCTTATCGAGCTGAATCAGACTCCGGGCTGCTAAAATCGCCCGATGAGCCAAGTCGTGAGAAGCCCGAGCGTACAAACACCGCACCGCCGCAGCAGCGGCGTTCTTCACTTTCTCCGCATTAAGCGGTGACAATTGGTAGTGACCTAGAATTCTCAACATTGCCTGTAAAAGCTCCCAGGGAAGTGGAATTCGAACCCCTTTAGGAGCCGCAGGAAGAGTTTCATTTTCGCTAATTCCCAAATTACCCACCTCTTCCACGACGTCGTCGATTTCAGAAACGCTCATATCATCGGAAAACCCGTTACTTTCGATGTCGAATTCAGATTTACCGGACCAATCGGCGGCGAACCGGCAGAAATCGAGTTTCGACCAACTCGGCATCTGCGAGATCTGATTGTAGTAGCAATCGAGGGCGACGCCGAAAATGCAGGCGCGTTTGGTCGACTTCACGGCGATTTGGGGCTCCAGAGGGGCGGAGATGACTCCGATCGACAGACGAGATTGGGTGGGTAGGTTGGGGTTAGGGTCGTTTAGAGGGGTGTTGTAGAGAGAGGGTTGGGAGACATCAGGAATTGAGACGAGAACGGGCTAGCCGGCGCGAGATTTTGTCTCGGCGGAATAGAGAGAGAGAGAGAGAGAGAGGAGTATGGCTTCGAACCCGCAAGAGAGCGGACGGTGGGAGAATCTGAGGGAGTGGAGTGAACGCGAGAGAGGTAGAGACCGGATAGTAGGGGGATGAAGGAAAGGACGACGAGGCGGAGGTCAAGGTCGGAGGACTGGTAGGGCTTGTAAAGCCACTGGCAGATGGCGTCGTCGCCGGAGCCGGAGAAGGGGAAGGAGAGAGAGGCGGATACGGCGGAGTAGGCGTCCGGGGAGGAGAGGAGGGACCGGGTCCGACAATCGGAGTCGGCGACGGCTGAGAGAGACGGTGGATGCAAGAGCGGGCTTTGGAGATGAACTCCCACCAGGCGTGCATTGGGTCGGCGTCGTGGTGGTGACCGCCACTGCGGTGGTGGTAGTTGGTAGGGTTTCGGTCGGTGGAGGAGGCTGAGGACGAGGGGGAGCCGCCGGTTATGTGGTTCAGTTGGAAGTTCATGTCGGCGGCGAGTCGTTGAGTTGTGGCGGGTCGGGTGTGCCTCTGCTTAACCCGGTGTGTGCGATCCGACCACAGAGAGAGAAAGTGACTGGGTGAGGAGTCAGACAATTCGGGAAAACCAAAATTTGCGTTTGGAAGCAAAAGTCAACATTACAGTAGAGAAGCGGAGAAAGTAAATAAAATTTCACTCTTCGATTTTATTAATGATTTTATTTTTTTTTAAATTAAACTTGTAAACTCCCAATTTTAGTTTAATAAATTAAGAGTTTTTAAATACAAGAACATTTCATATAGCATTTGGAGTTACAAAAAAGTTAAAAAAATAAATATTAATATAAAAGTGATACATAATAAAATTTGATTGAAGAAAAAGTTAAAAAAATAAATATTAATATAAAAGTGATACATGATAAAATTTAGTTGGAGGAAGTAAAAAATTTTTAAAATTTTTTAATTTATTTTTTTAACTTTTGGGAGCTAAAAAGAGTATAGAATTATTATAATATAGGATTAAGACTCTATGTGATTTTTTTGATTTTCATAATTTAGTAATATATTTTAAGGATAATGCAATTAAATAAAATTTAAGTGTGATAAATGTTAAAATAAATAATTTATAAAAAACTTATAAAAATAAATAAACAAATATCAAAATGATAAAGAAAATGATAAAAGTTTGCAAATAAATTGAAATGAAATAAGCTATTTTTTATTTTATTAAATTTTAAAATAAAATAAAATTTATTTTTATATGATTGTTAAAAATATAAATATAAATAAAAAGGTAAATTATACTTGGATCTCCTAAATATTTGCGTAATTACACATGGACCCCCTCGACATTTGAAAATTACATTAACTTCCATTATTTTGAAATGTTTATAACAAATACCCCTTTCATTAAGTATACCGTTAAATTTTAATAGAAAATTAAAAGTCAACTACGTTAACAAAATTTTTTACATTAAAAGGCAAATATGCCCTTGAATGAAACCTAAAAACTCATCTATATACCCATGTATATATGCATATATATATATATATATATATATATATATATGCAAAAATTAGAAGAAAATTCCTAATTCAACCAACCTGTGCCGCTACCAAACTTCTCCGACCAGCGATGTCGATGAAAATCCCAATAAAGCCCTAATCACTAAATCGTCGAAAATCCAAACAATAGTAAAAATCATACCGCCCAAGTTCACCACCTCTTCTTCTTTACTGCTCAGATACGTCACTATCTCAATCACTTTCTTCTATCTAATCTCAGATAGCGATTCAATTCTTTTGCTTGAGAAAATCTTAGCCCTACAAATGGCTCTCAGGTGCTTCCACCGATCATCGCACTTACTTGTAGTACCTATTATCAAGTAATTGACAGAAAGGGTATGTGAAACAAACCGGCCAGAGAGTTCGCGGTCGTGGGTTTTGAGGATTTTTCTGGCGGCTGCCGGAGATGAGCCGACGATTAGGAGTTGGGTTCCGAGGCGGAGGGACATGAGGGGGCCGTGGATTCTGGCTGGGTTAGTGAGAGTGACGAGAGGGTCGTTTCCGACCATTTTTGGCCAATTTATTGCCGATTTTCGAAGCAACCCAAGAAACGACCAATCTTCTTCACTTCTTAGCTCTCACAAATTCTCATCTTAGATAACCCCCGTCTTCTCATCCTCTTTTTTGCAAACCACTCCCGATTTGATTACTCTGCTGTCGCTGGCGGTTTGGTAAAAAGGTCTTGATCTCTCTGCTCCTTCCTTGCTGGCGTTTGACATTGTTGACGTCTTCGAAAACTCGTCCAAAAACTCACTTTATTTAAGGGTATTGCCAGACTCCGACGCCGGACATTAGCCTTTTCTGGCCACATTGAGACTGCGATGAAGATTTAAAAAAAAAAAAAAAAAGAGAAACGCCGGAGAAACAAAGAGGAGAGAACCTCCATGGCCGGTGAGCATTGTAAAGAGATAGGTTGTTTGAAGCGTGTAAGGGTGAGTTTATTCAAGGATATATTTGTCTTTTTGGTAAAAAAAATTTATTGACTCAGTTGACTTTTAATTTTCTGTTAAAATTTAACAATTTATTTAACAAAAGGGGTATTTATTTCAAACATTTCAAAATAAGGGAGGTTAATGTAATTTTCAAATGTTGAGGGGGTCTATGTGTAATTACGCAAATGTTTAGAGAGTCCAAGTGTAATTTACCCTAAATAAAAACTATTTTAACCTTTAAAAATATATATTTTTTTCATTCTCTTGTAAATTTAAGAGTTTTTTCTTTCTTTCTAAGAAAGAATGTTTGTTTAAATTTTTAAATTTTTTTCTTTGTGAATGACGATTATGTCATTTTCAATTAGACATAAGAATTATTTTTATTGGAACAAAATAGAATATAGTATAAGAGATTATTTATGAAATGTAAATAGACTTATTCATTTTTAACTCTGTTCTATTTACAGGTGCCATAGGCATCCTTTAAAAACCGATAAGAAAAGAATTGGGGGACTGATATCAAAAATGATATCAACTCCCTAATAGTAAGTCGGGGATCATTGAATCAAAATTCAACTGTTCAAATTCATCCACACGTGTTTGCTTAAAAAAAAATTGTTCATCTTTTTTTAATTAAAAAATTTAAATACATCTAAATAATTTAAATTCTCGATCTCGATGTCATGAAGTTAAAATCAAAATTGATGTTAGCCTTCCCCTTTCATTAAAAAAATAACACGTGATAATGGGGGCATTTGGAGTCCCAAAAAAAATAAAAAAAAACTAATGGATGGGATTGATGTGATGTAAAAATGATAAGTGGCAAAATGTGATTGGAGAGATTTGAAAACTTTTGAAATTTTTTGAGATTTTTTGAGTTTTGTTGTGGTTCCAAACGAACCCAATATCTCACACTTTAGTACGAGATATTGTTACGTGATATGTTTTTAATGATCCTTAAAGGATAATGTCCTTTTTAAAATTAGTTTAAAGATGTTAGACTAAAACTTAATTTGGGAAGAAAAAAAATAAAAATTTTTTGTTTAACTTTTTTTTTTTTTTTGTAGTTAGCCAATTGGTAACTTTTTTGTAGAAAAAAAAATTAATTTTGTAGCAACTAACTTTTTAATTTTTTTTTGTTAATTTGATAATTTTCCCTTTTTATGCTTTAAAATTTTTAAATATAAAAAATAAATTTTATATTAAAAAAAACAAAAAATTGAGCAACGAGTTCTTGTTACTTTCCCAAACAAAGCCTAACAAATTTCCACCTCCTCTTTGTACAGCGCCGTCGTTGGAATTCCGCCGTAGTTCCAACTGCAAAACGTTTAACACCACTCTCTCCTCGTTAATGCCACGCCTCTCCTACGCTTTCTTAATTAATATAAATTTACACGAGCACATACCAATCCCCCCCCTCTCTCTCTCTCTCTCTCTACAATGGCTTCGACAGCTCTCTCTCACACTCTCTCCTCTCCTCTCAGCTCCCGCTCCTCTCTCTCTCGCCGGACCCACTCAGTCTCTCTGTACCTTCCTCGATTCACGGCGGCCTTGTCGTCTCGAACCTCCGCTTCCCTCTCCAGATCTCTCCTCGCGTCGACCCAATCGAAGAAGAATCGGAGTCTTTTTCTTACCCGCTGTTCTGCAAATGACGAAGGAGCTACAAGCGAAGATGTTCCCATTGAATTGAGTACGTACTTATTTGCGTCCTACCCATCTCTTTCTGTCAAAATTTCTATCATTAATTTCTTCATCTCTCTCTCTCTCTCTTGGCAGAGTATCCAGCATTTCCAACTGTGATGGATATCAATCAGATTCGAGATATTTTACCCCACCGGTATGTGAATTGGCCCCAATTTTGAAAACCCATTGCAGTTTCTCTCTTTCATATATATATATATTGATTATTATGGTTTGTTTGTTATTTGTTCAGTTTTCCCTTTCTTTTAGTTGATAGAGTGGTTGAATACAATCCGGGAGTTTCAGCTGTTGCTATTAAGAATGTAACCATAAATGATAACTTCTTTCCTGGGCATTTCCCTGAGAGGCCTATTATGCCTGGTGTCCTCATGGTTGAGGTAATTGCTACATTTGATATTACTTTATGCCCCATTCTCTTTATCCCAATTAGTATCTAAAATTTGTTACTTATTGGTGCATTCTAATTTAAAGCTTGTAAATTGACATTTTTTTTTTTTGGTGCATTTTCAAATTTGGGCATTTCTGGCATCAATGAGAAATGGCACAAAACTGGCAGTTTTTTTCCTTTTTTATTTTTTTTTAAGTTGGTGTTCATTGATAAGAACTTAATGTCATCTGCGAAGAGTGTGTTATTGCATCACAACAATTAGCATTTTGTTTTCTTGGGATTCGCATAATTTTGTGATGTTATGGTTTATATATATCTGAAAGAAGGAGATTACAATTGTTGGTTCCTCCTCTTCGGTCAAACGCCTGACATTGGATGCAAACGTAACCTTGTACTGTTGTGCATTGTGCAAATTGGCTGCCCTTATACTCAAACCCATGTTGACAGGCTTTTACCTTTGCACCAAGCAAGTCCCAATAATTGTTTCCATCTCTTGTGATAAATGGATTACTGGGGCATTGGAAAAGCTTCCTGCTGATTGCAGAACTTGTGAAACTCTAATCAAATTATGATCAATTCATATTTTTTAAATTATTATTATTATTATAAAAGCTTAGAGCTTTTCTTCCATAATCAATTGCTTGTGGTTAGGAATAGAGCCAAGAATCTCTATTGAGGGGACCGAACTAGCATGGCCAATTCATTTTATTTATTTTTTTTTTTTTTGGGGGGGGGGACCTTTTATGTATGAAAAATTTAATTTAAAACATAAGGTATCTAGTGAGGTTTTTAAGATCATGAGAGGAGGCCAAAGGTATCTAGTGAGGTTTTTAAGATCATGGGAGGGGGCCATAGTCCATATCTGATACATAGCTCAACCCTGCTACATAGCTCTGTCCTTGCTTGTCGCTTTCCGTAGTCCATACATGATACGTTTCTCCATCCCTGCTCGTGGTAGACATTTGACAGTTATATAGTCACGACTGGTGACATATATTGATATGGAGCAAGAATGTTTCATGCAATGCAATTTAGATAGCTATAGGAATTGTGGTTAAAAAGTTAAGAGCTAGTGGCATCCTTTTTTTGTGGGTTAACAGACTTCAAGGATAATATAGATTGATGTTGTGCAAGTTTCTCCACCATAATTCTGACTATGTTTTTGCCAGACGAACGTGAATCTTGTACTTTCCTTTTCAAATAAATTTTATATTACATTGGTTAAGTGTCCCACTTGGTTATTTGGCACTTTCCACGGATGATGTTTGCGAGCTCATTCTATTGAGACAAAGCTTTTTAAACGACACATTCACAGTAAGTGTCCAAAGTTCTCAGCGATGAGTTGGCTGAGGAAAACCTCGTGAGAGAAACTGATATTAACTGGGGACTATCAGGGGTCTAGGATAGCGTGTGAAACAGGGCGATCTGGCTCTTCTGATCCGCGCACATGGTTCTACTTCAGAAATCCGTCTGGATGTGCAATTTGGTATTTTTGAAACTATGACGTGGCTTGATCAGAACTTCCGGGTTAGTCGATTAGAATATTCACCATGTAAGGATATGACTGCAGCCAGATAGTAATAGTACACAATAAGTAATGGAAATGTACGCATCTATTTATAGATTCTAACAGCTTCCGTTGACCATAGCTAGCTACAATTCCTGTATGTTTTCTGGCATATAAAATGTGAAAGTTAAATAATTTCTTACCCTTTCAGTACTTCAAATAATTGGGCATAAAAAAAGTGAGTTTTGTAATTCTTTTCATGTACGCATGTAACAATGCATACTTTGCTTGATGCTTGTTTTTGAGTGTGGCTCCATCCTAATTTTTATATATAATAATTGTGTTGTGAGCATGTTGGCATCATAATCATCTCAGTGCTTCTTAGTCTATGTATGCAATTAATAAATTCCTTTAATACAATTTATACAATCTTTCCACCTCCATCCTGCTAATATTTTGGGCTAGTGTTTATTTTGGGTTACGTGGAGGTAATTAAGGTTGTTTTTTTGTGACCAAGGATTAAGAGTTTGAACTTTAGGTTCCTTTTAGGAACCATACTAGCTACTCAGCTTTTTAGATTTTTTTTTTAAGCGACCAAAATTACTCTTTTACATTTTAAAATTCTTTTAAACCATCAAAGGCAAAAATGTCTAATTAATGCTAAAATGCAAGCTAGCTTTTTAGTAGCTAACCACTATCTAGTTACAAAAAAAAAAAAAAAAAAAAAATTATTTCCCAAACTCAATCTTAGAATTAACTTCTCTACATGCAAGTGAAGGCTATTTGCATCTGAGTCTTCCCAAACTTTGCAACGCGAGAATTTTATGCTCTGTGTTACCTTTTTTTTGTAACTAGTGATGAATGGGGTGGTTGCTGGATCCAGGCAATGGCACAGGTTGGTGGTATAGTTATGCTTCAGCCAGAGATGGGAGGATCCCGTGAAAACTTCTTCTTTGCTGGAATTGATGGCGTCAGATTCCAGAAACCAGTCATTGCAGGCGACACCTTGGTGATGAGAATGACGCTCGTCAAGCTACAGAAACGCTTTGGAATCGCAAAGATGGAAGGGAAGGCATACGTTGGAGGCGAGGTGGTATGTGAGGGTGAATTTTTGATGGCTATGGGGTAATTAAATGATTTAATGCTCTGCCTTCTATACTGATAGTTATCCACATTTTGCACTCTGTTTCGATTTTGGAGATTTTTTTTTTAATTTTAATTGCAGATGATATTGTTTTAGTAGATGAGATGAGAGAAGGAGTGAATGTTAAGCTAGAATTGTGGCGGGATACGTTAGAAACAAAAGGGTTTAGGTTAAGCCGATGCAAGACGAAATATATGGAATGTAAGTTTAGTCAAAGTAGAATAACGGGTAGTATAGAAGTAAGTTTAGGCAAACAAAAGATTGTAGAGAAAGATAAATTTAGGTACCTTGGATCTATGGTGCAACAGGATGGAGGGATTGATACTGATGTAAGTCATAGGATTCAAGCTGGGTGGACCAAATGGAGGAGTGCTTCGGGGGTTTTGTGCGACCGAAAAATCCCCCTCAAGGTGAAAGGAAAGTATTATAAGGTAACGGTTAGACCCGCGCTGCTATATGGATCAAAGTGTTGGACAGTAAAGCATAATCACGGTCAGAAGATTGCAGTTGCGGAGATGAGGATGCTTAGGTGGATGTGCGGGATTACAAGGAAAGATAGGATTAAGAACGAGGAGATTAAGGGCAAAGTAGAAATAGTACCGATTGAAGATAAAATGAGAGAAAACCGATTAAGATGGTTTGGCTATGTTAGAAGGCGTCCAGCAGAGGCACCTGTTAGAAGGTGTGAAAGTATAGAGATTGCCAGGAGTAGGAGAGGTAGAGGAAGACCCAAGAGAAGCTGGAAAGAAACCATTAAACATAACCTGACCTACTTAGATTTATCGGAGGACATGCCCCTAAACAGATCTAATTGGCGTCGACAAATCCATATAGCCGACCCCACCTAGTGGGAAAAGGCTTGATTTGGTTTGGTTTTTAACCTCCTATTCCCCTTTTTATCAAGCGTCTGTTTTATCTTCAGAGCAGATCCGCTTGTTTATTATGATCTAGATGATCAGAAGCTATGTATTTGGAAGGTCAAATTTTAGTAAAAGTTAAAAAAAATTGTGATATGTCAATCATCTTTCGACTTTTGGAAGGTAAACTCTAATTTTCTTATTGGACTGTTCAAACGTAGTTGAATAACCTGTTCAAATAATTCTGTATGTTACGTCAGATTTTTAAGTTGAGAAGACCCGTATGAATGTGGTCCAATGATTTGTTCGAACGGTTTTAATAAAAAAAAATTATCAAGAAAATGACAAAAATTGATAATAATTGGTACAAATTTGTAAAAGTTGGTAAAGATATAGATAAATCATAAACATAAATAAATATATAATATAAATATTATATAGATAGAAATTTAAATGAATTTATTTTAAATTTAAGTTATTATTTTAATTAAATTATATAAAATTGTAGAGTTTGTAAATTTTAAAATAAATAGACAAAAAAAGGGAATGGTTAAAATTTGATAAAAGTTTGTAATTTTTTATAAAATTTGAGCTTCCAAATGGGGTTTGATATTGTAATAAATTTAGATAATAATCAAATTAAAGTATAATTCATCATCTTGCAAAGAACATACACACTCATCCAAGTTAAATATATTTTGGAGATCTCAAAGTCAATGTGAAAAGATAATTCACCATTAATTGTGAACATCCCTCCTTCCTTCCTTTAATGCAAAGGCATTTTTACAAACACTTGTCATACATGACAATAATAATAAAATTCGAAGGCCAGTTTACAAACCAAGAGCTCCGAGAGGAGTCTTCCCTTGCCCAGCCTCGAAGTAGAAGATCAACATGGCCACCATCGCAAGCCTCGCGTGCTTGATCTCTGCCAGCTTCAGTCTCTCCAGTTTCTCTCTGTCCGGAATGTAGACTCCGTTGCTGATCGTGCCGGCGAGGCACAGTGGGTCGAAGAATTTGCCGCCGGGATAGCCCTGGTCGCCGGTGGCGTTGGCGAAGTTCTCGGCGGTTCTCGACCACGGAGTGGCCCATTCCACGGACTGTGACTCGGGGTTGAAGAAATCGACCCATCTCTTGCTCTCAACCCACCCCATGAGGAGGAGTTGGGTGCCGAGGAGAGACCCGAAGGAGAAGGGGGCGATGGCGCCAGGGTCGGCGCCGGCTTCGAACCATGGGATGCCGCTCCAGGCCTGGCCGACGAAGATTCCAACCACCGCCACCATGGCCCACCGGCCGTGGATGAGCTCCGCCTCCCTGTACCACCGGAGGAATGCTGGGTCCTTTCCTAGGCCTAGTGGGTCGAACCCATAGTCACCTGGAAGCCTGCATCAATTTTCAAAGTTCAAACCCACGGAGTGTGTGAGAGAGAGAGTATTATTCAATACATACGTATAGATAAATGGACTATTTGAGAATTTTAGTAATTTTTGTCATTTATATTTTTTAAAAAATTATTAATTATAATTTTTGATATACTTAGCCAAGTAAAGAGTAATTTTTAATAATTTTTTATAATTTTTAAGTATTTAATAAAATTTTTTATAATTTTTAATTATTTTTAATAACTTTTAAATTAAATAAATTATTATAACCAAATAAAAAATTGATAAAAATTAATATTAAACTTTTAATAATTTTTTTGCTAAAAATTGAATTACCAACCGATGCCAAATTTACTAAATGTCTTTTAATTACATTATTGTCATTATAATGTTATTAACTTGTGCATGTTTTATATATATATATATATATACACATACACACACGTATTAAAATTACGTGATCCTAAAGACATGTATTCTGAAATTTATATACTAAAAATTATGTGTCGCTAAAAACACGTATTTTGAAATTTATGTACTAAAAATTTACGTGTCTCAAAACTTAAAATTTGAAATTAAAGTCGAGTAAAGAGTAAAACTCTTTTTCTAATAAAACTCAGTCATTAATGATTATAAAATAAAATCTTAACTTTTGATTTGAAGATAGATATCAAATTATCGAACTAATTTGTTATATAGATATAAAATAAAATTTTAATTTTTGATTTGGAAATAGATATTAAATTATTGAATTGATTTGTTATATAGATATTTTTTAACAACATTTTTTATCTTGAAATTTATGGTGGAGTATATCTTTCTTTAATCTAAAAAAAAAAAAAAGCCACGAGAGAGAGACTTACGAGCCATCAAGCCACTCAGGGTTAATGAAGTTGCCACCACCTCTGACACCAGGGATCCAAGATTTCTTGGGTGCCGCAGCAGCCGCCACCATCAACCTCCGGGGAGCTGAGACTGCACCAACACCAGCTCTAGCTCCAATGGGTGCAGACAGCAAGTTTTGGCTCTTCTTGCCACCGGACAAGAAGGGAGAACCCCCCAACCCATTCAGCACCGCAGGCGATGTTGCAGCCATTTTGTCTCTCTAACCCCCTTCTCTCTCTCTCTCTCTCTATATGTCTGTGTGTATATTTTGTATGAATTGATGATGGTGATGGTGTATCAAGCGATGTGTGTGGTGCTTGAGCTCAGCTTCTAGTCCAAATGCTGAAAGACCTCGTTATATGTGGGGAATTCGGAGGGGTGTGTGCGCGATCAAAAGGGGGTATTTGGGGTAGGACAAAGCGAAATCTCCAGATGAAATCTAAGATGGGCCGGTGGATAGATTTCGGACCAATGAGATCCTAAGCTCTATCCCCATCTCACTAGATGATTGCTTCTAACCCAACCACGTGGACTTCGTCTCTGCCATTAGCTTGGAACGTATTTGTCGTAAAAATTAATATAAATTTACAAAAATTACAGTCTAATTAATAAATTGTATAGAAAGTAAAAGATTTTAAAATTTTTTTTAGACATTTGTAAAATTTTGTAAAGAAATATAAGGCAACAAACACTTCTTTTGTGCTGGTCTCACAGTGGGATTTTCTCTCTTTATATATGTGCAATATCTTTATAACTTGTATTTTGTATTTAAATTATATTTTATGCTTATTTAAAATTACTAATTTTAAGTAATCTTAATTTTTGCCAAAGCACATATGATTCCTCAATTTTGTGTATTATTTGACATCTTGCAAAGCCTTTTTTTTTTCTTTTTTTCATAAAATTTTGTAAAACTTTATAAAATTTTAATTTTTTAATTTATTTATACATTTCATCAATTTCGAGAATTTATGAAATTTCAAACGCACTCACCACTCATTAAGTTATATATATATATATATATATGGTGTGTTTTGCGCGCCTGAAAGTTAGGTAAAACTTCTGAAAATCTCTGAAAGTCTCTAATTCATCTTGTCATGTTTGTGCTTTGTAAAATTTTTATATGCTTTTATATATGTTTATATTTCAACAAATTTTTATAAATTCCAATAAATATTTTGTAAATCCTAATAAATTTTTATAAATTCTAAAAACTTTTCAACGGCTTTCAAATAATTCTACCATAAAACTATTTAAGCGGATCCAAAAAATCGTTCAAATGGATTATCTCTCTCAAAAACAAATACAAAAGTCAAAAACAACATTATTGATCTATAAAAAAGTGATTTGGTGGTTATGTACCAAATATTAAAAAGTTATTCAAATCACATTTTTTTGTTATTTTTGGTTATTTTTTTACGCTCTAAACATACCCATAAATAAATATATATATATATATATATATATATATATATAATCTTTAGGAGATATCATGCTAATGTAAAAAGATAATAGTACAATAATATTGAGAGTCGAGCTTACAATAAAGTTCAGTTTTAACATAGAGATTTAGAGTTCGATAAAAATTTAATATGATAAAAATTTAAATCAAGCCAATTCTTATTAAAAACTTTAACAAATTAAGGTTGTGTTTGGTGTGCTGAAAATTAAAGAAAACTTTTGAAAACTGAAAATTTCTAAAACTCTTTATCACATTTGGTTCTCCTTGTACTTTGTGAGATATATATAAATTTATACATATCTACATATCTCAATAAATTTTTACAAATTTAATAAAATTTTTACAAATCTCAATAATTTTTTACAAACCTTAATAATTTTTCCACAAATTTCAAAAATTTTTCAACAATTTTCAAAAAATTCTAACATAAAACCATTTGAATGGATGCAAAAAACCGTTTGAATGGATTATCTCTCTCCAAAAAGTTAACGTAAAAGTTAAAAACAATATTATTCATTTTTGAAAAACATGATTTGGTGACTGTGCATCAAATATCAAAAAATTATCCAAATCATATTTTTTATTATTTGTTTGATGTTCCAAACGCCCCTAAGTTAAACACCTCAATTCTCAATTAGGCCAGTTTGTGGCCCTACCAACCACTCCTCTCTATCTCTCTTTCTCTCTCTATCTCTCTCTGGGATACAGGAATGTGTGAATGCACGAAAAAAAATATGTTTGGGTCTTATTAAACAATGGAGCAAGGAAGGAAGTTAAACCAAAGGAAAGGATTTGAGATTTAGCCCACTTCATTGTTCAGAGCACCAATCATTAAGAAATGGAAACTAAGCCCACTAACTGAAAAAATTCCTCTAACCTCTAGTAATGTACCCTTTTAAACCACTCGATTAATCTAAATTATTAAATTAAGAACCAAATTATCCTAACCCTTGCATTTTTTTCTTGAAAAACTATTGTAATAAATATTATAATAATTTTAATTAGATGGGACAAAATAATAAAAATAAAAATTTTAATGTTTGAAAATTTAATGTTTCATACTTATTATTAATTTTTTTAAATTTATTAATTTATTTCATCTCATCTATCAAGGAAAAATGAGATAAAATAAGATCAGTTGGGTTTTAATTAAAAAAAAAGGTTATATTAGGATTTATCTAGCTGATAAAATCAAATTCAATTTTTAGTAGAAAAGAAAGATTAAGAAATAGAGTGATATATATAGATATGATTAGAATTTTGATAGCAAAAGTCATATATATATATATATATATATATATTTGAATAAACAAATTAAACTATAGTATGAAAACTGAGTTAAGTGAGTTATATTACTTTGTATATGAATATTTATAAAGTGATAAATAAAATGAATATAGTAGTATCGTAAATTGGATGATTTTTGTAAAAACTTGTATTAAATTTGAATTAGGAATTGAATCGTAAGAAAGATTACAATAAACGTAATATTATAATATTGTATTTGTATTGATAATTAGGAATTTGTACACATTTGATTTTACTCTACATGTTTATGAACGTATCAACTAGATTGCAATGAGCATAATATTATCTAATTTGTTGTATAACAAAATTATATAATAAATAGATTATTAATATATTATTTTATCAATATATCATATTTTATTATTTTTATTTTGTATATATTATTGTTTTATTATATGTAATATTCCAACAATTAAAATTTTTAATAATAATCAAAATAAATAATATCTCAAAAATATTATTTTTAACAATAATTAACTTAGATAACCAATAACCTATACAACTTAAATATTATTTTTAATAATATCCAACTTAAATAAACTTTTTTTGGTAATTAACTTAAATAAAATTTTAATTCATTTAGAGTTCAATTTAGATAGTTATAATATTTCGAATTCAAATATAAAGTGAAAAGTATCGAATATAGAAAATTCAATCAATACCTAATTCAAATATTAAGTGATTAGTAACATTTAATTTAGATAATTATAATATTAATTAATAATTAATAATTATTTATTATCATGTTAAATTTATCTGAATATATATATATAATAATTGTCCGCGTTTGAAAGCACAAAAATATAATTTGACATGTAAATAGTACAAATTTAAATTTAAAAAATTAAATTACACGAAAAATGTAAAAATAACTTGTAAAAATAAAAATCACTAATCAAAAGAGAATAAGGTATCCAAATAGTGTTTAATAAATATAAAATTTTATTATTTATTCTAAATATTATCACATTTTTAAAAATATTAATTTTGAAAAACTTTTATATACAAAATATTTAAAAAAGATATAAGAGAGTGAGAGAATATATTTTCATATAAAATGATAAAAAAGACAACCAAAGTGGAAAGAAATTAAGATAAAAATAACCCTAATTATTGAGCAAATCCAACGGTTAAAAATATCCCAATTCAAAATTTTAAACTTTCTTATTGCGTCAATAGTAATTGCCTATACCTAAAGGTATAGAAATATAATTTGACAAGCAAATAACTCAAATTTAAATTTATAAAGTAAATTTACATGAAAAACTGTAAAAATAAGCTGTAAAAGTAAAAATCACTAATCAAAAGAGAAAAAGATATCCGTACATTATTTCATAAATGTGTAAAATTTTATTATTCATTTCAAATATTATCACATTTTTAAAAATATTAATTTGAAAACTTTTACATATAAAAATATTTAAAAAAATATATAAGAAGAGTGAGAGATTATATTTTCATTTGAGATGACTAGAAAAAAACCTAAGTGGAGAGAGGAAAAAATAATCTTGACTATTGAATAAATTAAATAGTTGAAAATATATGAAT
The DNA here is from genome assembly GCA_019916065.1 of Vitellaria paradoxa. Taxonomy (NCBI): domain Eukaryota; kingdom Viridiplantae; phylum Streptophyta; class Magnoliopsida; order Ericales; family Sapotaceae; genus Vitellaria; species Vitellaria paradoxa. The sequence continues at coordinate 44,065,985 of CM034238.1, forward strand.
ATCAAATTATGAGCTATATTATTATATAAATATTAAAGCTAAATAATAAAAGAAGGAAAATAACAAATGTCACTCCTTCGTTCATTTTTTTAATCTACATTACTTTTTTTTCATTAAAATTATTATACAGTAGAAAAATCTAACGACGAAATGTAAATATTTTACCCTAAAAGTATCCTTTAATACAGTGGAAGAAGTTAGAGAATTTCCTCAAAATAGAACACAAATTCGCCAATGAGCAAAAGTAGTTCACGTGGGGTAGAAGAATTTCAAAAAGGTTGTTTCCACCATTAAAAGTGATTCCCATATGAACTGGTCTTGGGACCCTCCAAACGCTGGAAAGATTGGCTAACCTAACCAAGTCTCTGGTTGTCACTGCACCATAGATATATATATATATATATAGTATATATATATGCTGTATGCATCACGAGTGAAGTATAGAGTGGAATCTATAGTTAATATTTTATTAAATATTTAATTAAAAAAAATTATGTTGACAAATTTATTTTGTATATTTCTTCAATAAGTGCATTGCTTGATATCGATTCTCATTTATAAAACATTAATGGATGGGTGGAAAAATAGGAGAGAGTGGCAAAGTGGGTGGTTGTTGGCTCATAATGTGACATTGTTGCGATGTCAGCTTAAGACGTCGAATTTAATAATTTAAATTTATTTATATATTTTAAATTTAAATAAAAATATACTTGAATTATTAAATTTTAATCCAACAATTCTTAATTTTACGGCTACTAAGCTGTCAGAAATGAAATCTCATTCTAGGCTTGAAATAAAAATACATTAAAAAAATAGTGCAATGCATTTGAACGTATATAAATGGTGGTAATTTTTCAAAAATTCATTCGATTAATTACAATTTTAAACCTGTCCCAACCCATCCCACCGAATTAATTAAATACTCGTTTAAAAAGAATTGCTAAATACATGTTTAGAAATTAAATTTTCTTAAACAATTAATATGTTCTCTAAAAACCCAACAAATATATTTACGAATATATATATATATATAAATTTTTCTCTCAAGATATTTATTGTTCTCCATATCATGAAAAAAAAAATCTTATTCAAATAAATTGCAAATAATATAATATATATAAGTTCAATCGCTATTTATATATTCAAATTACTTTACAAAACTAATCATTTAATTATTATTTCAAAATGTAAACCACCCGACAATAATTTTTATAAACTCAAGAATTTAATTACTTTTATTTTAAGAATAAAATTATAATTATTTAAATGTATATAATATACTAAATTATATTAAACGGGTATCTAGTAATTATTATATAATTATAAATCGGCACCCGATATCAGGTCCTTCAATAGACAAATTTTCAATCCGACTCAAACTTAAATTGTTATTAAATTCCAATCCCATCAATAATTTCAATCATATATAAATGGTGGCGATTTTTGGAAAACATGGAAGCACATGAATTCTAGAAATTTCAAGACACGCAACACATTACTTGCGCTAGTAAAGGAGGAAATCTTTTAATAGGAATCTGGTGGGAGTTGAATGAATGGTTGCCTGAGAAAGGCTAGTCTGGTTTGGAAGCCACACGTCAAGCAATTCTCGAGTATCTTATTAATTGACATTAATTGTGAATAAATTCATATTCCAAAGTGGGAATAAAGGAAAATTAGTGGCCTTGAGAAAGCCAGCCATTTGGTTTGCCAACCACCTGCATTACTCCCACTCCTGATTGGATTATCTCATCATGATTCATCCACGCTTTCTTCTTCTACTTCCCAATCCCACGTTTGGCCAAATTAAACTGGCGATGATCGGAGCAATATGTTAACAATGAGTTTGCGTTTGAATCTGAAATTGTTAACCTAAGAATCATTCCCATCATCATTGAGGTTTAATTTGGTTTTTTTTTTTTTTTTGGTTCGAATCTTGAAATAAGAAAACTTTATTGCATATCATAGAAGAATTAATTCTTTAAAAAGTTGAGGAGTTTTTAATTCATATTTTAGGTAGATTACTCATTTGAGAATTTGAGAGTTTATTGAAGAATATTGAGGGTCCGTTTAAAAATTTAATTTTTAGTTAATTTTTAGTATTTTTTTTTAAAATTAGTAATTAAAATTTTTGGTATATTTGATAAAACATATAGCAATTTTTAGTAACTTTTGATAACTTTTGGGTGTTTGATAAAATTTTTAACAATATCTAACAATTTTTTGTGTTTCTGGTAAAAATTCTAATAACTTTTGAGTTGAATAAATTACTGTAACTTAGTAAAAAAATAGTAAAAATTTGTGTTTTGCCGAACATTTAAGAAGCAAAAATTAGTTGATTTCCATTAAAAATACGGTGCCTTGCCACAGTATTTTTATTGTTTTTAAAGAAAAAACTTAAACTGTCGTGAATTCTAACAAATGTTGTTTATAGACTTAAATTCTAACAAAGGAACGTAAAGACAAATTTGAGATGTAAGTGATTTTCGTATTAAATATCAGAAGTAAAAAAAAAAATTATTTTTAAAATTAATTATAATACATGTTTCGCGGGTATACATTTATTGGTGGTGTGCTAATTTTTTCTACACCAAACTCTCCATTTTGATTAATTTTTTTCACTTTTATCGACTTTTTTCTAATTTTTTTAAACCTTTTTTGAACTTTTCAAGGAATACACTGAATTAATACAAATATCTAAGATTTAATAATTTTTTATTTTTTTGACAAATTTTTGCACTCCAAACATGGCCTTCATTTCGAAGGGCGACAAGTGGAGAGGAAGCGAGCCATGCGTGTCCATTCATATGTTCGCGGGGTCACCTTGTCAGGCCAATTATCAATCTATACTTTTAGAGGAGAGTTGCAATATTTGAAAACTAAGGTCCCGTTTGGAGGATCAAAATTAGTAAAAAGTATTAAAAGTTACATTTTGTTACTTTTGGTATGTTTGGTAGAGTCAAAATTTTTCTTACTTTTTTACTTTGTTACAATAAAAAATAAAACCAAAAGTTTTACTAAACACACGAAAATTACCATTTTTTTATTCTGTTACAGTAAAAAAACTTATCAAATACACAAAAAATTACTACTTTTTTACTTTGTTACAGTAAAAAGTTTACTACACACCTAAAAGATGTAAAAAAATGTTAAAAATTATACTTTATTCCACTAAACATACAAAAAATATAATTAAAAAAACACATAAAAAACTGTGGAAAGTTGAGATTTTTTACTTTTTTTTTTTTAATATCCAAACAGCCTCTATAAGGGTCATGAAAATATTTTAAAAAGTATGAACTAACCTTGCAACTATGATAAATTACTATATTAATCCCACTTCCCTCCTCCACCAATCCCATTTCAACGCGTGCTTTTATGCTAAGCTTTTACTGGGCGCATGTTAAACTTTGGCAGAGTGGTCAAAATGGTCAATTGCAAGCAACGGATCAGACTGGGAAACAGACATAAGTTGGTTTTTATTTATTTATTTTTTGGGTTAGATTATTTTTTTATTAATCTATTGTTAAAATTTAATTTTCCTTTTACAACTTCTAAGCTTGTCATTCTCATTTTTTTTTTTAACTAACCTAACCTATCATATTAAGTCAAAATTTTAATTTATAAGTGGGACTTATACACCACACACACCCTAACATCCTGACGTGAAATATTTATCTACTGCAACTTCTTGAACTAAAATCCAGACTCAACAGACTTATCATTCTCATTTTAAAAATAAATATATATAACGCCTGAAAATAGGAGGACTCGCGTACGAGATAAAAAAAGTTATCTTTTTTTAAGTCGTATGCGAGTTCTCTCATTTTTAAGTTTTTATTTATATTTTATTTTAAAAAATAAGTATAACATGTTTGAAAGTTATTGAAATTTAAAAAAATATATAAAAATTTGGATAAGATAAAAAAAAAAAAAATTCCGCAGAAATAGGCTTATTTTTTTTTATACCAAACTAACAGTAAAAGTTCCGTTTGGCCTCATTTGACTTATTTCAAATAAGTTAACTTTTTTGGGCAATTTTTTCATGTCGTATGATTTTTTTAACAAAAAATTGATTTTTTTTTAATTCAGTAGCTAAGTTTGAGGTATATTATTTACATTTAAAAAATATAAAAAGTAGTTAAAATAGAAAAATCTAAGCTCTTGTGAAAAAAAGTGGACTTATTTCAAACAAGTTGCATTTTTTTTCGTCAATCATGTATTTTTTAAGCAATTTTTGTAAATTTTTAATATTATTTCTAAAAACTTATAGATAAAACAAACTAATAAATCAAAATTTGATACAAAAAGTGGAAGATAGGAAAAAAGAAAAATTTTACTTATTGCTAATGTGATTGACCAATAATGATATGGGTAGGTGTAGAAACACATGATTCGAGTTATCATTAAGACGCGATAATGTACTCCTATGTTACATCGCTTGGACAAGATAAAGTATTATATATATTAGATTTAACATCTTAATAATACAACGCATTACATGAAATTATTACGGAACTCTTACTCAATATTGTACTATGTTGGTTGTGAATAGTAACACTTAATTAGCAATAAATCATGAAAAGACCCATATTGCATCTAACTCAACCGAGATTTAGCGGTAAATCATGTGAAGTCCTCGTATTCCACGTAAATCGCACATGACACAACATGCCACACTTCTAATGTCATAGTCTATCTCGGATAATGAGGCTAGAAGCGTGACAGAATCCTCATATTTTGTATATTTTTGTTAGATCTTGTGGACAATCAATATAATTTATTATTTTTTTTTTTTGGGTGCAAAAATATTGGATCTCTTTCGTAGAACACGTAAGCAAATGTAGCAAAACAAATGAACAAAAAAGAAAAAAGGAAGAACACAACATATACGTGGTTCGACAATACACCTATATCTAGGAGTATGGTAAGACTTGATTTTCATGGCAGAAACTCCAACAATAAAGTAAATAATTATAAGAAAAAGAAGATAAAAGAACTCTTTAAAAACTCTTAGAAAACTCTCTCACTTTATTCTTAACTTTTTTTACAACTCTAAATCAAAAAAAAAACTTCAAACTTTGAAAACTTTAATATGAACATAGTTTGATGGTCAATATGTTTCAAATATATGGAACAAGAAACTGGAAAACAACTGGACTAAAAAATGGGTCTAATAAAATTTAGATCGTGCCGCTCACTAAGAGGCGGTTTTCAACGAGCTTGTCATTCAGATTTTCTGTCACAATTTAGTACTCTCTTGTTTCCCAACAAAATCAGTAACTTGTCAATGAGCACCCTGCTGCAATGATGTGTTCTTCATGATATACAGCGACACGTAGCAACCATCCAGTGAACTTCCTCTATACATCTACACCTCTCGACTTTTGTTGGTGAATCATATTAGTTCCCAACGAGTTTGCTAGCAACCTAATGTATTTCTATACCATACTATGAAGCGCAAGCCTCTTGCACTTCCTAATTTTCTCTTTATTCTCACTAACCAAGCAAATCAATGGGAATTAAAAAAAAAAAAAGAAATATTGTCATTTTTAGTGCCTAAAATAATGAGTACTAGTCATAATCCTAATATTTGTTTTATTTGTGTTTGAATTGAGGTAAATCTACCCATCACAAAATAAATAAATAAATAAATAAATAAGAAAGGGCAAAGATGAATTTATAATTTTGTTCAGAAATTATTGTCAGGAGTTGTTTGATCTTTAACTAAATACTAAAAGTTACAAAAAATTTATATTTTTTTTCAATTAAATTTTATTATATATCACATTTACATCAAATTTTTATACTTTTATTATATTTTTTTGTCAACCAAACACCTTCTCAGTTGCCAATCAAATGATTAACCAATCTGATTAATGATTATCGACTTCAAGTAGAGGTCGTATCATGAGGAACAGTAGCTTATATTAATCCGTACATTTTTTTCCCTTCCCTCTTTCAATATCTTTCGCTCCCTATTAATTTGGTAAACGAAAATTCCAAATCTTTTGCATTTCCGCTCTGAACAAACAATAGACGGAGGAATGTTTGGTTGATAAAAATTTAGTTAAATATTTAATAAAAAAATATTTAGTTGGATAAAATTAATTAAATTTTATATTTTTTATTTAAATTTTATTATATATCATTTTTATATCAAATTTTTATATTTTTATCATATTTTTAGATATATTTTTACCAACCAAATACCATTATAAATATAAAGATTTGATATAAAATTAATATGTAGTTAAATTTAATGTAAAAAAATTAATAAAAATTTATTAATTTTGATTATTTTTAATTAACTAAACACCTTAAAAACTAATTTTCAAAATTCAAGGTACTTGGCATTCTCCCAAAACTTTCCAACCTACAACTGACGGTGTTGATTGACACGCGTACAACACACCAGTGATGTCGATGTCAACTGACTACGGTGCGCACATGGCTCACTCCACCCTCTTCCCTCACTCGCTTCCTCAAAAAGCAAACCCCCACGCGCTTTTCACCCTCTCTCTCTCTTTACCCCCGTCTTCCTGGTCTTCACATCCCCAAGAAACCCTTCTTCTGTTCCCAACCTTTCACACCGTTTCTTCACTATATAACTCCCGCAAACCCCTACCACACAATTTCAGATCTCACCAACTTCATCACCACTCGTGCTAATTCTCTGCTCCAAAAAATGGCAATGAAGAAGACGATGGCTGTGTTTTTCGCCGTTTTAGCCATCTGGATCGTCGGCAATGTGGACTGCGCGGCCCCGACCAACGCGCCGGCGCCGGCCGCCGACTGCATGTCCCTGATTGCGAACTTGGTCGATTGTCTCTCTTTCGTCTCCAGCGGCAGCACCGTGAAGAAGCCGCAGGGGACTTGCTGCTCCGGGCTGAAGACGGTGTTGAAAACCGACGCCAATTGTCTCTGCGAGGGATTCAAGAACAGCGGCCAGTTGGGAGTCAATTTGAACGTTTCCAAGGCGATGACTCTCCCCGCCGCTTGCCATCTCTCTGCTCCTTCTTTAAGTAACTGCGGTTGTGAGTTCACTGATCAATTCTCCGCTTTTTTTCCTTTGTTGTCGGTTTTTTTTTTTTTTTTCCGGGAAAATAATTGATGAGAAACTTCAATTTCTTGCATTGTCCAGTGAGTTTTTATTAATGGATAAAATGCCTTGCGAAAATCTTCAATCGGCTTTATTAATGTTGGGTAATTTTATAAATTGATTTTTAGCTCTGTTTCGGGTTGGAAAAAAAATATTCCGAAAAATGGTAAAAAAAATACTAAAAAATTCTAAAAATTATTACAAATTCATAATTTATCTCATTATTTGGTCCCAATAAACGCACACTTTTTTTTTTCCTTTTTCTGGGTAAAAATCTCTGGCCTCTACGAACCCAGGTTTCTGTACCACTTTTTTCCCGAGAAAATGTTGCTTTCTTTTTTCATGTTGAAATTGGGAAAAATCTTGTTAATTTCTTGTATCAATTAATTTTTTTTTTAATTTTATACACAATTATTTGTGTTCTATCTGTAGTAGATTCACACATCATGTATGGTTTAATTGGATGTTCATACAAATCATTTTTTTTTAATTTCTTTAATATATATTTTTGCAGTGAGTCTCGCTGGTGGTCCTGCTTCTGCTCCTGGTATGTATTGATCTGATCTGATCTTTCATTGGTTACATGTATAATATTAGTTGGCTGTTTGGGAGTGCTAAATTTTGGGGAAAAAAAATAAAAAAATAAAAATCGCTGTAAATTCTAGATCGTTACATCTGTTGTGTTACTAGAAGGGTCTCAAAAAGTTATATGAAGTGTTTTTGCTGATGCGGGTAAAGGATCCAAAATTTATTAATTTTAACTAATTTTTTATATATTTTTTTCAGTTAAATTTCTTTATATATCATTTTTATGTCACTTTTTTATTTTTATTGTATTTTTGGTCAACTTTTTGTCAACCAAACACACTCACTCAAAGTTAAAGATTTTTGTATCTTTTTTCTTTTTTTTTTTATTTTTTAACTTTTTTAATCAAAATTTATTTTTTTTTTTTTTAAAGAAACTGTAACTTCTTAGTAAGTTAATCACATTTGAAAAACAAAATCCGTTTAGATAAAAGTTTTCTACTTGGGTAAAGGGTAAGGAAAAAATTAATTTGGTTAATTTTTTTAGATGTGAATCTTTTATTTTTTTTTAATGCGATTAATATGCTTAAAAATTATAACTTTTGTAAAAAAAAAAATTTAATTTTTGTTTTAAAAAATCATATACGACCAAAAAAAATTACAAAACTTTTTTTTAACCAAAACAAAGTCTAAGTGATATATATATATATATATATATTTGTGGATTTGTATTTTATTCTTTAAGGCAATTATTCTCCCCTACTTTTTTTTTTTTTTTTTTAAGGTTGACAATCAATGGGGGAGGGCTCCATACCCAATTAACTCAGTGTATTTTCCAATCGTTGTCATTGTTTCCATTTGTTCCCAGTTTTGGATCTACTAGCCAATTATTATTATTATTATTATTATTATTATTATTATTATTTTATTCATTAGAAGTTTATTTTATTTTAAAATTTTATATAATATTGTCGCTACCATTAAAAAATACAGCGACACCGTTGATAATAATCACGAGTACTTATTAGAAAAAAAATTTTTTGTGTTATTATATAAATTAACTTTGTCACTTATATCTGAATATAATTTAAATTTAAATTTATTAATTCAAAATCTTAGCTACTCCAAGAAGAATTTTATTATTACAATATTCTAGTTTGTTTTTTTTAAATAATAATATAAAAAAAGGGTTTTCTAAGAAATTAAGGTCGGAACTTGAGGGTAAGGAGCCCGTGTGGCGTGTAGTATGAGTAAGGGGACGTTTGGAGGTCCGACAAAAATTAAAAATTTCTAAAAGTAAATTTTGGAATTATTGTGTAATGATGGTTGAATATTTATGTTGGATTTGATATAAAATTATTAAAAATTATATAAATAGACATGTGTCAAAATTTTAGTAGAAGATTTTGAAAATTTTTAAAATTTTGTGTAATTTTTTTGTACAAATATCAGATCACTTTTTTTAAATTCTTGCAAAATCTATTGGAACGCACAAATTTGGTCCATTCCAACGACTTCTGAAATTTTTTGGCGTTTGAGACCGTGGCAGTTTTTGAAATTTTTTGAGATTTTTTGGGCTCCAAACGCCCCCTAAATTGTCGTTTGCATTATGAGTTTTTTTTTTTTTTTTTTTCAATCAACTTTTATTTCACATGACTTTTTGGCTGATTTTGGAAGGAAAAAATTAGTTTTTTTTAATCAATTAATAACTAGTTATGGAAAAGTTTTTTTTTTTGGAAAAAAATTAATTTTTTAGTAATTAATTTTTTAACTTTTTGTTAAGTTGATATTTTTTGCTCTTTAAAATTTAAAAAAAAATTAAATATAAAATTTAAATATAAAATGATAAATTTAATTAGTTTTAAAAAAATTAAAAAATTAGTAGTTTGGAACTGAGTTATTAGCCCTTTTTTTTTTCTCTCTCCAAATGCGCTTTTTAATTGTAATAATTAATATTTGAGGAAAATTAAAATTTTATTTATTATCCATTGTAAAATTTTAATTCACGATTTTTTTTTTTTTTTTTTGGGTTGGGTTTTGCTGGGTGATGCAGGTATGTCTCCTGGTGGCGTCTCTGCGAGGCCAACTCCAGTGGGCCCTGCTTCGGGTGAGGCTGCTGTTGCTCCTGCTGCTCCGTCGCCATCCCCGGGGAGCTCCGGTTGCTCCGCCCCGGCCGTTTCTGTTGGATATCTGCTCGTGGCGGTGGTGGCTGCATTGATCCCTTCTTTTTAAAGAACGATTGTATGATTAGTTGATTCCTTGGAGATGAGGTGAGATGAGATGACATGTGAGGGAGAGAGAGAGAGAGAGAAAGAGCATAGGGGAGGGAAGGGACCTTTTGTGATTTTCCCTTTCTGGAATTGCGATTGTCATTGCAGTTTGGGAGGGTTGCTTTTATTAAACCATATGCATGTCAGTCGGTCTGACAAATTTGGTATTTATGTTGCTGTTGTATAACACTTAACAACTAGCTTGTTTTTACGAGTGTATGTGTGTCTAAACTTACATTGATGGTTGGTTTAGTTAGAAAAGCTGTTATTATTTTTTTTTTCGTCTTATGTAATTTTTTTAATCAAAATTTGATCTTTTTTTAAAGTTATTATTTTTAAATGTGTTAATTGTAATCGTAAAAAAAATCATTAAAATTACATATGTTTTGATAAAAAATACAACAATCACTGCCATTATCATTTATAATCATTGCCCACCATTAATACCATCCACGTCACCCGGTCGTTGCCAATTATCACTCATCTTGGACCATTGTCATCGCCATTTATTTTCATTTTCACTGTCTGTTGATTACCTCTAACTACCTTTGACTATTTATTGCAGTCACCTCTGATGACCCTTAATTGACCGTCACCTCTCTCTCTCTATCATCTGTTATCACCATCTTAGTCGTGGCCAATGTTTTAAAAATTAGATCGTTTATTAAATCGAAAAAATTATTGAATTATGAGTTAGTGATTTAACCGTAAGTTCAATCGAAATTGAACTGGAATTAAATCGTGACGTTATAAATATATTTAAATATATAAATAAAATATAAAAGTATATTAAAATTATATAATAATTTTAAAAATTTATATTTTTTTTACATATTCTTTTACTCTATTTTGTTTTACTAATAAAAAATGTCAACAAAATGTGTTGTAAAATAAAATCACTTAAAACTAATATATTATATAAGTAAAACTAAGCAAAAATAAGAAACAACAAGTATCAGTGGTTCAGTGGGATAATAACACTTTACCACAAAATACTCCCAGTCTCGATTTTAGGCTAGTGTATGTTAGTTTATTTATTTTACCATTCAAAAAAAAAAAAAATAGTCTGGTTCAACTAGTAAAATCGGCACCAGTTCGTCGGTTCATTGGTTTTAGGCCGATTCAACAGTCCATTAGGTTTTACCAATGGACCAGATCATTTCTTGGACCGATTCCCAGTTGAACCGGCCGATCCAATTTTTAAAACCGTGGCTATGGCTACTGCTGACCAGCCACCACTTTTACTGTCTATAGCCACGTATCAGAAGTGTCACTCCTTATTTTTGGTACGCTTTTAGTACTATAATTACAAACTAATAATTATTATTACAAAATACATTTTCAAGTTTTTATTTTTTATTTTTGCTATGAATATGAAAATAAAAACTCCAAAATTGAATATAAAAATTAAAAATTGATAATATTGTCAAATGGGATTTTACTATTTATATTTTTTGATGCATTAGAGGTGAAGGTGGATGAATTCATGGTAGTCATCTTTATATTGCTTGAGAGGGTGTTTAGAATGATAAAAAGTAAGATAATTTGAGATAATTTATGAGTTCATAATTCATAAATTGAGATTAAAAGTGAATAACTTTTAAAAATTCTTAAAATTTTTTAATATTTTTCAATACGCCAAACATAGTATACCATGCATTGGAGACATATTTAACATGGGATGTCTTTTGTATGTTTTTTTTTTTTTGGTAATTATGTCTTTTGTATGTTTGAATGGAGAAACGTTTTCCTATCTCAATTTTTCAAAACTTGTGTCAAGAAATGTTGCATTGATGGAACTTTTACAATAAATGTATATTTTAATAGATTATTCCATTTAAATTTATGGTACATAATTTTGTTTTGTTTTTTTTTTTTTTCTTATTAAAAATTTTGATGGCATAATACTAGTTTTTGAGTTCTTTCAACATTAAATTTTAATGCTCCATTCATTTCTTAAAATTAATTTGATTTTAAAGTAAATGATGAGCATATTATTTTTATTCTGTTATACTTATTTTGGTACTTATTAGTTACATATTTAATTTTATTGTGAGTTTGTTATTAATGCATTATTTCAAGTATACTATTTATGGTAGCTTTGACATGTTTAGGGCTTAAAATTGACGAATTAATATTCAAAATATTGAAGTGTGGAAGAAGCTAAGGATGGTTGGAAGAGATATTAGAAATTAAATTGAAGTATACTTCACGTTGGAACACTAATTTTGACGTTGGAATATCTAGAAAAAAAATGGTCAAAGCTGGAACACCAAATTTCAAGATGGAACATGAACAAAAGGGAGGCATTGCTTTTTAGTTGGGAGTACAAAATCTGTGTTGGAATTTCAAATTAAGGAAAGCTCAAGTTGGAATGCAAGGCTAGTGTAGGAAAGCCAACAAAGAGAAAACTACTAGTCATCGAGTTGGAATACTAGTGTCATTTGGTTTATTTTTTTATTTTTTATCTTATATATTTTATATTTTAAAATTTTTAAAACAAAAAAAATTGAAAACACACTATTTCTCTTATTTTAAAATTTTTCTTATTTTGGATTAAAATGCTCAAAATAATTTTTTGATATTTTTTATTTCATGTATAAACTCATTTTCCATTTTTAAAATAAGTTTTGAATACACAAGTGACCAAATGCGTTTTGAATTATTTTCCTTATTTTCAAAAGCGCAAAATGATAAATAAGCTCAAAATAAAAAATAAAAAACAAATATAGAAAATAAAAAATAAAAAAATAAACTAAATACCACCTAATTTGGCATTAGAACATCAAATCCAGTAATGTTTAAGTTAGAACGGCAAACTCAAGTTGGAATGTAAAGGCCATTTAAGGGATTGTAGGACTATTTTTATAAATTTTTGTTTTGCGATCTATAAATAAAAACTATAGGGTTTATTTTAGGTAGGTTTAGAATTTTTCAAGAGAGATCAAGGTTTTCATTCCTTCTTCTCTTCTCCCTTTTTCTTTGCTTAATTTTATTTTTTTTATTTATTTGTATTATTAGGTTAGTTTTTGTTGGGTAAAACATGGATTCAAGCTCTTGGGGCTATTTCTAACTATATAACGGTAACCTTTTATACTTCCAATGTTATATTCTTATATTTTTAGATGGCTAAGCTGGGTTGGATGCATTAGAAATTAAATTAACCCAATAATGTTATAACCTTGAGCTCATATGCTTAAATTCTAAATTTAGGATACGGGTTGCTTGATTCAATATCTTAATTGGTTAAATTGATTTTTTTTTTTTTTTAACATTTCAATGAGTTTAAATCATCTCTTGGGTGTTTAATACTTAATTGATCTACCGAATCCCTTTCACATTTGTTGAATTGGAATTGAGTTAAAATGGTTTCCAAGTATGGTGCTAAGTGTGCCTACCAAGTATTTGATGAAATGTGTAACCTACACTTAGGTTTTAATTGCAAACTTTTTTTTATGTTTCTTGTCTTTTAAAAAATTAAAAAATTAGTGTAAAAGTGATACATGATAAAATTTGATTGAAAAAAATTAAAAAATTGATTAAAATAACATGTGACGAAATTTATTTTTTTGTCTTTTTTTTTTTTTTTTTGGCGTAAGGTACCATAGTGAAGCCCATTAGATGAACAGTGGAGATTAATTGATTAGACGGTGCGTTTGTGTGAGGTAACGTTGCGGATCGGCTTTAAAAGCAATCGTCGGTGGGCCAATTTAAGCACATAATTGTGACAAACTAACAACATAAAACAATTCCATGTTGTTGTTTTTTTTCCCCTGACGTTGAACTTACTTTTTACCAAAAATGCGTCATTCTTTCTTTCGATCCTCACCCTGGCAAAAAAAACGCATTCAGGCTCAAAGTTCTTTGATCTTTTCTTTCTGCCATTCCCCAATTCACCGTCATGCCTTCACTTTCTTTGTCGCATTTTTTTTGTATAATATTCATATTTATATATACACACACACAATATTTGTTGTTGGGTGGTCTTGTGCTAATCTCTCAAAATGCCAAAAGTTAGATCATGGGATGAAGAACTTTCTCTCATACTTGTAAATTGACTATTAGTCTATTCTATAACAAATATGAAAAATCTCAACAATCTTAGTAACAATCTATTTAAACTGGCCACTAGTATTTTTCACAACCAATGTGGAGAATTCCAACAATCTCAGTGACAACTCCATTTAAATTGACCATCAATCCTTTTAACAATTGATGTGGAAATTTTCAACATTTTCATGGACAATTAATTTCTCTCGATGGGCTAAGATTGATAATAAACTTGGAATCTCATACAAGTGTTGAGTGGTCTTAAACTCCAAAAACTAACTTATGAGGTGAGATTTTTCCTCGCACTTATAAATTTACCATCAGTCTCTTTCACAAGAGAACTGACAATATATATTCATATGTATATATATATATAAGCACACAATATTACACGTGCATGGCAATTCACACTCAGAAATATAGTAATGGGTATATGTCTAAGAACATCAAACCTAGCACTAGTGCTTTCGAGTCCACTTCCTAGGGATGATCTTCGCCGCCGACCTCCAAAGTTGATCTCAATCTCATGCAAAGCCACCAAGAAGACAAGCAATATCTATGAGGTGCTTTCGTTGAGTTCTAACAACGCAGGGATTGATGAGATAAAGAGAGCTTAGAGAACCATGGCTCTGAAGTATCACCCAGATGTCTATAACCCATCCATGGAAGAAGAATCCGCCAGGATTTTTGTTGAAGTTCACAACGCCCTTTCGGATCCAGCTCTACGCGAAGAGTACAATCGTAGACTGAGTGATCAGGGCGAATTTGCAAGGACTTGCTTGATTGATGTTAGGAATAATGATCAGTTTCCAAGAATCAGATGGGAAGAGCAACTTCTTGAGTTGATGAGAAGGAGGTCCAGTCAACGTGGAGGGCTGATCTGAAGGAGGGGTCGTGAGCCAGTAGTGTAAGAGCTCGGAACAAGGAGAATATAGCTGGGTGATTAGTCGAGGTGTGTGTACATTGATAAATACTCATAGGCTAACTCACATTTGAGCTCTCTTAGACAATAGCTCACATAGCTTGGCCTAAAAAAAAATTAGTTCAAAAAATATATTTTTTTTAAATTTAATTCACCTTAAATTTTTTGTAACCCACCTTATTTTGTTTTTAAATCTTTTGTTCAACTTATATTTTGTAACTCAAAATAATTTATCTTTAAACTCTTTAGGTATGTTTGATGGAAGGGATTAGATGAGAAAGTATAAGTAATACAATGAGATAACATATAGAATTGGATATAATATGAGATTAATTCACTACTACAATAATTGATAAAGATCACACTAAGAAATTCATAAAGATCACGGTTTTAGAAAAAACGTGATAAAGATTTGCGAGTTAAACTTTTTATCTCAGTCTAATTAAAAAATTGAGATAAAAAGTTACTTTTAATACTTTTTATCTCATTTTTGTTAAAACCGTGATTGTATTTAAAACGAGATAAAAAATCAGTGGAAACCATCTCAACAAAAAACTGAGATAAAAAATTAGTGAAAACTATCTCTAGAAAAAACTGAGATAAAAGATCAGTGAAAACATTTCTAAAAAAAACTGAGATCAAAAAGTGAGTAAAATTATATCTTAAAAAAAGCGAGATAATTAAAAGAATGAGAGATAATATTGTTATTTTTTTCTTTATATCTCTCTGAAATAATTTTGTTTATCATCTTATATGATTTAAACTAGATTTTGCAAACTTTATTGTAACATTTATTTATTAATTTTAATTAATTGAATATGATATAAAAACTATAATCATAAATCAATAAACAAAAAAATTTTAAATTAATGTTAAAACTAAATTTATCAAATCAAATTTAAATAACGCTAAATATATAATTATTATTTTTTCAGTAAATATATGGAAGTAGTTTTCATAATTTGTATAACTTATAACGAGTTGAATATTAAATATTTAGTATCTAATAAATATTTAGTGTATCTTTAATATTATTTATATTAAAAGTGACATTATTTTATATTTTGTTGGAAGTGATAAAAATTTACAAATAAAAATAATAAAAATTTTCATTTTTTTGTTTTTTTAGAACTAATTTTTGAATATAATCATTGAAAATATTTTTTGTATTACAAATCAATTTTTAAAATAGTTTTCAAAAATTTTGTTTTGAACAATAATTTTCCAGAACTAAAACTAAACGCGACCTAACTACTTTTAAAAATATAATACAAAATAAAGAAAAATATATTATAAATAGTGAGTTATGATTAAATATATGCTATACACAAAGAGTAAAGGAAAATAAGAAAAAGATTTGAGATTATTTTTAATTAAATATAATAGATATTTATAAATTATTTATTAAGTATTCACATTGTTCTATATATTACTTACGATTTCAAGTTGTTGCAAAAAGTTAAAATAATTAAATAAAAGTAAATTTTTTATCATTTTTCCAATCAATTGATCAAGAAAAATGTAACTTTTAACTACTAATTGGTTGACAAAAGTCATAATAAATTATTGTAAAAACTTAAAATAATATAATTTTATTACTTTTAGTAACCCCTAAAGTGATAAAAATTTGTTTATATATATTAATTTGCAAAATGTATATATAAATGATAGGTTGAACTAGCGGTCAACTACACTAACTTCCAAATGAATGGCAAGGGTTCGATTCTCAGTAGCAACAAAAAAATATGAAATATATAAGGTTGCTATAATGATAAGGTGGCAAACGGTGCTATGATGGCGTGACAGTAGGTTGCCATGTGGATTTTTATTATTTTTAAAATTAATCTATTTTTTCAGCGTGATTATTTGTTTATATTTGATCACGATTTTTCAAAAAAAATGAGATCAAAATACATAAAAGATCACACGAAATTTCTTTTCATCTCAGTTTTTACCATAAAGATCACGCTTTTAGTGTGTGATTGTTGTAAGTTTTCAATCACGGTTGTAAACTGTGATAAAAAAGAGGTGACTTATAATCTCACCTGGATCAATCACGCTTTTGTGACTTAGATAAAAAGTGAAACATCACGCTTAAAAGTTGTGATGTTTATGCATTTTTGTAGTAGTGATTTTTTTATATATGATTATTTTCTTGGTGTTTGGTTGATAAGATATAAAGTAGGATAAAAGATATGATCTGACATGAGATGTGACGGAAAATAATTTTAGACCTTTAAATTTTGGCGAGAAGTAAATCCAAAATTGGGATATAAATAATATCACACCCCATGGGATGGTGTATACCCCATGTTGGGGGATTAGGCAATCCGAAGGAATTACTCACCCACTCTCTTTTCGTTGTTATCAAACACTGAATTTGTGAGTCCTACGGAATTAAGAATCCAATGATCCTTCCCTAAATCTCCCAAACAAACATTACCTTTGGTCAGTTCAAGCAAATCCCATATTCTGAATCCATTACTACTAACACTTTGAATTGTAAAAATTAAAAAGAAATAAAAAAAAGATATGATAGTAGTTGTAATTTTCCTTCTCATTTTTTCTAGATGTGTTTATGTTCGGCAGCAAAAATTACCGCCGGAACTGCTGACCATGCCAACCGAAAATGCAATCGCCGACCTGCCGAACAAAGACAGAAAGAAAGGTGACGGCCGGAGAGGAGGTCTCTGGCCGGAAAACCCTCCGATGCTTAAGTCAGCAAGTCGCTCAAAGAAGGAAATTTTCAGGGAAGAAGTGAGTAAAAGCTTAAGTTGGCAATAGTCAGCTTACCTCTGTGGTTCAGCAGAATGTCCTTTTTATAGTAGATAGAATAATGATTAAAACATACCTGCGACTTGACGTTACGCACACTGCCGTGTCCCTTTTTTCCATCATTGCTTTAAATGCCCCTCTCCTTCATTTAATGCCTCAAACCTCTCATTTAATACACCATGCCTCTCATTTAATGCTTCTGGTGGCTTAACACGGCATTACAACCAGAATTTCAGGGTCATACTGTCTTCCTGTCACATTCGCCAACTACTCGTGACGAGATGGACTGATTTAGTTACTCTCTCAGAGATAAATACCCAGTTCAGTCTTAATCATAGTGCATTTATGGTCATGAGACCTCTTTAAAGGCTGTGGGTCCCAGGTTCAACATTTACTAGCCGCCAATGGATGGGCCGAGCAAACTAGCTATCGAGATCCTCGGCTATAGCCACGTAGCAACACACTGTTCATTGGTGCTGAGGTTCAGGGTATTCTTTGGGACACTAACCTTAAGACATGTGTTCATGTATAACACTCACGTAGAGCTCTCTTGCCATTAAACAGTTGTTCGGCAGGACGCCACGTGTCACGACGCAACGTGCTCGGTGAACGACTACGTGGCTCAGATGAATATGCTCGGTATTGGGCCACGTGGCGCATTGACTACACTTGTTCGGTACCCGTACATCTAAGTATTATTTTGCCCAACATTTTGCCCCCACTCTGGTTGGAAAAAGATATTTTCCGAGCAGAGTAGCAGAGCAGAGTAACCTTACCTTACTGATCCTTCAATCTTCCTACATAGTTTGTCGTCTAGTATCCCTCTGACGTGCATCAAATCTGATTGGACTCTTCTCTCTCCTCGTAATGACACGCGTAGTGCTCTTTTAGCTTTTCATCTGCCGCGCCGCTTACGCGGATCCCCAGATTCAGAGCGTTAAAACGTGAGTGGTCAGAAATTTAAAAATTGGAGCGGTAATAAATGCTATTTTTGCCGCTCGTTGCCTTTTCATTGGAAACGCTTCAGTTACCCCCACAGATACACACACATATACATATATACGTGGTTCATCTTCTTTTACTTCATTTCCACGATTCGAGCCATCAGATTTCCTTTGCTTCTTTCCCTCTGAGTTTTCATCTTCTCGAGCTTTCATCCTTCCCGTCGTTCTTCGTTCCAAATTCCTCAGAACGTAAACATTAGGCTCGCCGAGCAAGGCGACCGCGAAACAGGGGAGTTCCCCATAGTGGCCATTACCGAATGTGGCCTTAGATTCCCCCTGCACCCTTTTCTTCGCTCTATGATTCCCCCTGCACCCTTTTCTTCGCTCTATGATCAGCATTCTGGACCTTGGCCCTAGGAACCTCACCCACAACTTCTACAGAATTGTTAATGGGGTAATAGAAATAAATAGGCGATACGGATTCCACATATCCGAGTGGGATCTTCTTTACTGTTACTCTATCCAGAAGGTGAGGAAGGATGAGAACAGGTGGTACCTGAAATCCCGACCAGAAAAGGCCTTGGTCCACATGCTGCCTGATACGATTAAGTCAGAAAGTGACCTGTGCGTCGTCACAGGTCACTGGACACACGATCTAGACGAAAATCGTTATCCAATCGTCCCTCGGGTTTCTTTGGGCCCAGGTTGGTTGATTTCAAATGCTACCGATTCTTATTCTTCTTCGACATTTTATCTTCCTTTTTTAAGCATTCTAATTGTTTGATTCAATACCTGTGCAGCCGTCCAATCAAAGAAGATCTAGGGCTACTGGTCTTCGTGCTGACAAGGATCATCTCAAAGAGGTGTTCAAGTTCCTTGGAGGTCCGGACCTTTACCCGTTTGCGAGAGCAGTTCCAGTCCTGTTTGACTTCACCCCTTCACACCAGACGTTCATCGCCCCCCAAGGCTTCGCGACCTCAGAGGCCATTAGGCGTCTTCAGTGGTGGTTCCGGGCTTCCGCTGAAGAAAAAGAAGATTACTACGCCTTAAGGCATCCAGGGTGGACTCGTCCTCCTCCGTTTGCTATTCCGTTGGTTGCCGAGCAAGTTCGTGCCCCACAAGTAGCAATTCCTGCGCCTGCCGAGCAGTCAGGAAGACGGAGACTCGTTCTTTTGGACGAGGAGGAAGAAGAAGAAGAGGTTGAACCACCCCCAGCTTTCGAGTACTTCTCTGATCCCATATAAGAAGAGAGAATAGACATGGCCCCCAAAGTCGATTATAAGAAACTTGCCATGGCGAAGGCTAAGGGACAAAGGGTCGAGGAGGCCAAGAAGAAAAAAGCCGACGAGCAGAAAGCCGCTGGCAAGAGAAAGCTTGATGAGGGGAAGGCCCCTGCCCTGCAAATGCCGATCAAATTCTGGAGGTAAAGATGGAGAAGGGAAAGGAGCAGGAGGTGCTCAAACAAAGAGCCACTGGCCCTGAGCAAAAAAAGGCCAGGACGCAGTCTACGGAAGCAGCTCAAGCTGCTGAGCAGTCAAAACTGCCAAAAGAGGATGCTGCAAGGGGGGCAGCACCTTCCAAGGTCGTGCCACCCACCAAGGACGCACCACCTAAAACCTCCGAGCCACTACCTACTCAACCGATTGGGCCCGTGCCTCTTGCCATCGAGTATCCGGCCAATCCGGTTCGAGACTCCCCTCCATTCGTTCCACAAATCCTTATTCCCAGCCTCGAGCACCCTCAAGGCCGACCCTTCATTGTCCAAGATACAACCCTCAACCACGCCGAGGAGTATCTCAAGGGTGTCCTCCCTCCTCGGGACGTTCATGCCACAAGAAAAAATAGAACGGAGGATATCCATAAAGCTCTAATGAAGAACATCATCTCTGTAAGTACAATGATATTCCTTTATGTGCATCCTTTGCTATTATGATTTTTCTAACTTTCTGTTCTTTCTACATACTTCTTTTACATGATGGAATTGATTGCTCGAAGCTAAGCCTCCGAAGCCAGTGCCGAGCAGGATAGGTCGGACATAAAGGAATTGAAAGTGAATGTGAGGACCTTGGAGAAGGAGAACAAGAGTCTTCAATCCAGCAATGACGCTCTGGCAAAAGAGAGAAGTCAGCTTCGAGATGAAAATAAGGAGATCGAGCACCAACTTAACACTGCCCTTGGCCAAGTTGCAGGAAGCATAGCTTGTGTGCAATCTATAGACAAAATCCTAACTCGTAAAGACGAAGAGCTGTTGGAGGCCAAGGGCAAACTCTCAAGGGCTGAGATTGAATTGTCCTCAACAAAGACTGGACAAGAATTACTCCTCAAGGAGTTGGAGGCTTCCAGGGCCGAGCAAGGCAAATCGAAGCAAGAGCTTGCCAACCTTCGGGCAGAGCTTGCACTGAAGACTCAGGCCCTGGAAGAGAAAGAAGCTGCTCTCCGAGAGGCCGAGGAGAAGGCCAAGGCTGAAGTGGAGGCCCAAATCAACGACTGCGTGGATCAGATGAGGGACGCTCACAACGACTTCTTCCTTGAGGGTTGGGAGGCCTGCAATGAAGAGGAACAATATCGATCACACCAACCCCATATACAAGGAGGTCCCTTATCCTGATCCAGAGCACCCAATCCCCCAGTTCAGCTTTGAACGTCCACCTCAAACTCCTTCAATTCAGACTGTCGAAAAACACTTGACGAGGGGGAGGTTGAGGTGGATAGTGCCCAGAAGGACACCTCCCAGGCGCCTGAATGGATTGATCTGATCGTGGAGAGTGATCCCACTAAAGGGGGAGAGAAGTGAGCCTCTTTGTATTTTTGTTTTGCTTTTCTATTCAATTCAGATGTAACAATGTAAAACCTTTGACTCTGAATGAATGAAAGTACTTTGGCTTTTCTCTAATCTCGCTTTGTTTTTCTATATCTTTGTTTCTTTAGAATTGCTGATGAATTGATTGGAGAATGCTTTAGCTGGCTTGCTGATGAAATTGTAAGGAATGCAGCCGAGGAGTACCTTGACGTTTTTTTCCCATGAGATAGCTACAAACCCTTACAACAAATGCTAATGCCCCATCTTACGTTTAGGATAGCCTCTTCGGTTGACAGTTATGTAAAATATATTGTAACTGTACTCTGAAACATGTAATAAAAGCTTTTGAATTGTCTCCTATTGGGAGTCTGTCTTTCTGTTTATATGTTTTATGCTTTGTATTGAAGTATGTACCGTGAATGGATTTGTACCAATTTGCCGAGCAACCATAATTCTTAACAGAAATACTTTAAACATCAAGTCTTTCAAGGGTAACAAGCTCATGTAGTAGTTTACTTTTCATCAAATGACTTCAAGCTTTTGCTAAAGAGGCATAACTTTAATAAATCTCACATATCTCAATAAGTTCGACTGTCCTCCAGCTTTCATATAATAACGGAGGTAACTACCTTCTGACAAAACTTCGCTTTTCAATCTCATACCGAGCATCGGAGAAGTGAATCTTTATGATACGAGGGCTTTTGCACACCAGCGCCGAGCTTCTTCGAAATGCTTCTTTGTGTTGTTAGAACTTTTGCTTCTATTGTACCAACGCTAAGGAAACTGAGCGTGGCTTCTTTTCTTTCCAATTAATAAACCAAGGAATTGAATCTTGGCTTAAAAGAGCGTGTCTGGTCAATGAATAAACTAGGATTGGGCCAACATCAGAAATGATGTGGATTCTTTCTGTACCAATGGTCGGCGAACCGAGCATGGCTTCTTTTGATAATTCTTTTTAGAAAACTGAGGAATTGAATCTTAGTTTAAAGAGAATTTCCTGGTCAGTAAATAAACCAGGATTGTACCAATGCTGGGCAAGCCGAGCATGGCTTCTTTTGATAATTCTTTTCAGAAAACTGAGGAATTGAATCTCAGTGTAAAGAGAATTTCCTTATTAGTAAATAAACCAGGATTGTACCAACGCTGGGCAAGCCGAGCGTGGTTTCTTTTGATAATTCTTTTCAGAAAACTGAGGAATTGAATCTCAGTCTAAAGAGAATTTCCTGGTCCGTAAATAAACCAGGATTGTACCAACGCTGGGCAAGCCGAGCGTGACTTCTTTTGATAATTCTTTTCAGAAAACTGAGGAATTGAATCTCAGTCTAAAGAGAATTTCCTGGTCAGTAAATAAACCAGGAATGTACCAACATCGAAGGGGATATGGCATTCTTTCATACCAATGCTCGGCAAGCCAAGCATGGCTCTTTTCCATGCCACCACTCAAAGAGACGTGGCATCTTTTTGCTAAGCAGGGAGTTATCTCAAGCTTTTGAAATTGCTTTAATTGCTTACAAAAGAATTACTTTTCAATAAATGTACAAAGTCTTTAATCAACAAATGTATAGCAAAATCAATGATAGTACAACTTTAGATGGGCTATATTCTACGGTCTTTTGATTGGCTTCCCTTCCATGTCAGTTAACTTGTAAGCACCATTGCCGAGCACCTCTGAGATGAGGAATGGTCCTTCCCAATTTGCTCCAAGCTTTCCTTCGGTTTGATCTTTTCTGCTCCCCATCAATTTTCTCAACACCCAGTCGCCAATGCTGAATTCTCTATGTCTAACCCCTTTATTAAATTTCTTCCTTGTCTCTTGCTGGTAGTTGGATAACCTTAGTTTGGCTAGTTCTCTTCTTTCATCAATCAAATCCAGACTCAACGCCATGGCTTTATCGTTCTCCTCCTTTGTCGAAGGCTAGAGTCCTGATACTCGGCAGGCTAACCTCCAGCGGAATAACAGCCTCAACTCTGTAAGCCAGAGAGAAGGGAGATTCCCCGGTTGATCTTCTAGGGGTTGTTCGGTATGTCCATAGCACTGATGGCAGTTCATCCACCCATTTTCCTTTTGCCACTTCCAATCTTTTCTTGATCCCATTGAGAATGACCTTGTTTGTAGCTTCGGCTTGACCATTGCTTTGGGGGTAAGCTGGTGTAGAGTAAATATTCTTGATTCCATATCTAGAACAATACTCCCTAAATGGGGCACTGTCAAATTGCGTCCCATTGTCGGAAATAAGTGTACTAGGGATGCCATACCTGGTAATGATGTTCTTCCAAATAAATCGAATGGTATCTGCATCTCTGATGTGAGCTAGGGGTTCTGCTTCCACCCACTTAGTAAAGTAGTCGGTGCCGACCACTAAAACTTTCTATTCCCTAAGCAGTAGGCAGGGGTCCCACAATGTCGAGTCCCCATTGAGCGAACGGTCAAGGGCTGGTAAGCGGACTGAGTTCTTGGGCTGGCTGGTAAGGAATGGGAGCGAACTTTTGGCATTTCTTGCATCTCCGAACATAGGCCTGAGCGTCATACCCCATCTTAGGCCACCAATACTCTTGAGTGATTGCTCGGTGCGCCAGTGCTCTGCCCCCAGTATGTGCTCCACAGACCCCTTCATGAAGCTCGTAGAGAAAGTCTTGCACTTTGTCAGGATGAACACAAAGAAGATAGGGGCCTGTGAAGGATTTTTTGTATAACTTATGGTCAGGAGAGAGCCAAAACCTGGCGGCTTTTATTCTTAGCTTCTTTGCTTCTGTTCTATCCTCAGGGAGAGTTCCATCCTTCAGGTAAACGATGATTGGATCCATCCAAGATGGGGCTAAGTCAGCACACATTACCTCCTCGTCTTTCGTTATGCTCAGCCTCTTTAGAACTTCCATAAAAACCTGATCAGTTAGCCTTATTCGAGAAGAGGCAGCCAGCGTTGCAAGTGCGTCAGCGTGAGCATTATGATCCCTGCCAATGATCTCCACGCTAGCTCTATGAAAGCCTTCAATTTTCTTCTTTGCCACTTCTAAATACTCCGCCATCTTCTCACTTCTAGCCATATACTCACCCTTCAGCTGGTTAACAACCAGCTGAGAGTCAGTCCTTATTACAACATCGTTCGCCATCAATCGCCGAGCAATGTCAAGCCCAGCCAGGAGAGTTTCATACTCTGCCTCATTATTAGTAACCTCGAACTCGAGCTTTATTGCATATTCTATCGAGACCCCTTCTGGTGTAGTCAGAACTATGCCCACGCCGCCTCTTTTTCTAGTCGAAGACCCATCAACCTCGATTTGCCAAGGTTGTTCGGCCTCAACGTGTTCGGCTGGGGCAGACGTTATTTCAACTTGCCATACTTCTTTTGTTGGACCACGAGCTGGTGTGGTATATTCTGCTATAAAATCGGCCAGGACTTGAGCCTTTATTGCGGTTCTTGAGATGAATTTTACGTCAAATGCACCTAGGGAAACTGCCCATTTTGCCACCCAGCCAGACACATCAGCCCTCTTTAAAACATGGCCAATTGGCTAATCGATGACTACCTGAATGGTATGTGCATGGAAGTAATGGGCTAACTTCCTGGATGCCATTATTAATGCCAAGGTCAGCTTCTCTAGGGGAAGGTATCTGGTCTTCGCCCTTTGCATTGTTTTGCTCACGTAGTAGATAGGATGCTGCTTCTCTTGTTTTTCCTCTCAGCAGGACGGCACTGACTGCATGTTCTGAGACTACCAGATATAGTTACAAATATCCCCCGGCTGCGGTGTTGATAGTATCGGGACAGTTGTCAGATATTCTTTAAACTTTTCCAGTGCCGCGTCCGCCTCAGCATCCCATTACATCTTATTGGCCCCTTTGAGCAGTCTGAAGAATGGTCGGCACTTATCGGATGACCTACTGATAAACCGATTGAGTGCCGCCACCATCCCTGTGAGCTTCTGGACTTCTTTTTTAGTGCGTCGAGGAGAAATAGATTGGATGGCACGTATTTGATCGGGATTAGCCTCAATTCCCCTTCTGCTCACCAAGTGGCCCAAAAATTTACCCGAGCCAACTCCAAAGGCGCACTTGGCAGCATTTAATTTTAACCCATACCGATCAAGGGTAGAAAAAACATGCTGGAGATGTTGGAGATGAGTGTTCGGCTCCTTGCTTTTCACCACCATATCATCAATGTAGACCTCCATCGTCTGTCCGAGGTCTTCTTTGAATATTTTCGTAACTAGCCGTTGATAGGTGGCTCCAGCGTTCTTTAGTCCGAATGGCATAACCCTGTAACAGTATATGCCTCGAGGGGTTATGAAAGAAGTTTTCTCCTCATCAGGGCCGAACATGGGAATCTGGTGATATCCCCTATAAGCGTCCAAGAACGACATCCTGGAACATCCAGCGGTTGAGTCAACGAGTTGGTCGATCTTTGGCAGGGGGAATGGATCCTTCGGGCAGGCCTTATTCAGGTCTGTGTAGTCTACGCAGACTCTCCATTTCCCATTCTTCTTTTTGACCACAACTGTATTGGCCAACCACTCCGGGTATGAGACTTCCCGGATGGCCTCCGCCTCCAACAGTCGGCCGACCTCCTCTATGACCGCCTCTGCATGTTGGAAAGCTGATCGCCTTGCTTTTTGTACCACAGGTTTTACCTCCGGATTCACATTCAACTTATGAGTCATGATTTCGGGGGAAATACCTGGCATTTCGTGTGGAGTCCAGGCGAACGTTCTAATATTTTTCAAGAGCATCTCCGTTAGCTCCAGTTTCTCCTCGGCGCTCAGGTTGGTGCCGATCAGGAAGATTGTCATCCTCAGCTGGGCCCAATTTGATATTTCTCCAAGCCCTCTATGGCTTTCCTCTGCGGATCACCACCAACATCATCGATCTTTGGGGCGTCCTGGGGTAGCTCCGTCAATTGGACTTGTTCGGGGATAGTTTTGGATTTTAGGGCTGCAGAGAAGCACTTTTGAGAAGTATTTTGATCCTCAAAAATAGAAATCACTTCCCCACAATAGGGGAACTTCAGCACCTGGTGGTAGGTTGAGGGGACCGCCTTCAAAGCATGAATCCACGACCTTCCTACTATAGCGTTGTAGGAAGAAGGAGAATCCACAACAGTGAACTCAACCTCTTGCTCCACCGGACCCACACGGACAGGAATGATAGCTCTGCCCAGAGGCCAAACAGGAGCAGAATTGAATCCTATGAGCAGGCATTCTGCCAGTTCCAGATCCTCTTCAGTTAATCCGAGCTTCTTAAATAAGCTCAGGAACATGACTTCTATTGAGCTTCCTGCATCCACCAGAATTCTTCTTACTTTGGAGTCGAACATGCCCAGAGTGATCACCAGGGCATCATTGTGCGGCAGCTGAACACCAGAATGCTCATCCTCATGAAAGGTAATTTCCTCCATGGCGGATTTCCTCGGGCGTTTGCTCGGCTGGCCTGCCACGCCCAAGATCTCTTGACTTTGTGGATTAGGGGCATGGTTAATGACACTCTGGGGTCGCCGCTCCATATGGATCACGTGGATAACTGTAGGTCTTGGGACATCTCTACGTGCCCTGGCTCTTGGTGGGGGCTGGACCTCCTCGGCAGCCTCTTCCCCGGCAGTCTCTTCTCGTTGCCTCCTTGGCTCTCTGTCCTGTGGGGCTGCTTCTCTAGTTCTGCCCTCATCTATGAACTCTTTAAGGTGGCCTTTGCGCACCAGTTCTTCCAGATGATACCGCAACGATCGACAGACTCCGGTGCGATACCCCTTGTCTTGATGATACGCGCAGTAATTCTTGGAATTCTCCTTTCCAGGGAAGTCCGGCAGCTTTCCGGGCCATCTGAAATATGACCTATTTCTTATTTGAGGGAGGATCTTGAAGATCGGCTCCTTGAACACCGTATTGACCGCTTCAAAGACGGACTTCCCCTCATCAATGAATCGGCGGCCATCTCCCCGGCTTTTAGCTCCCCTTTGGCCTTGGGATCTCCTTTCTTTTTGTTCAGCCAGCTGTGTCTCATCCTCCACCTTGGCATATTTTTCAATGCGGCACATAAGGTCTGACATGTTGGCCGCGGGCATTTTGGTCAAAGAGAGCCACAGCCTATCCTCCTTTCGCAATCCCCAGCTTAAATGAAGTTACGGCCAATTGCTCTGAGCATTCTCCCACTTCGTTGTAGAGTTCCAGGTAGCGGCGGGAGTAGTCTCTCAATGATTCTCCGGATTTTCTTTTCATTGTAAGGAGAACGTCAGCAGTTTTGGGCTGTTTCGTGTTAGCCAAAAACTGGGTGACGAATTCCTCTGCCAATTACTGCCAACACCGGATACTGCCAGGGGGTAGTTTATGGAACCACTGAAGCGCTGTATCCCCCAAACTGGAAGGGAATATTTTGCACATAAGGTGGTCGTTGCTGCTCCATAGCATCATGGCCTGCATGTAATGACGGTAGTGGGCCAGGGGGTCAGTTCTTCCATCATAGAGATTAAGCCTCGGAGTTTGAAATTTCTCCGGAAGCTCCGCATCAATTATTTCATCGACGAATGGGGAAGCAGAGATCCGCCCCAGAGCTTTCCTTGCCATCATGCGTGTGCTCTGGCCTTGAGCGCCCCATTCCTCTGCTTGCCCCCACTCCTCCACCTTTGCCTTTCCCGCTTTCTTACGCTTCAAAGTCAACTCTTCTTGGTCCGAGCTATCCGCTTCTTCCAAGTGTGCCTCCAGCACCTTTTTCGAGGAACTCCTTTGGTGATGTACTTTGGTGGGCATGTCAGTATCAGATTTCGCGTCACGTTTTGCAACGGTTTTAGCATGGCGCGAGCCCTTTTTAGAAGGAGTGACATCACGTCGCGAGCGAGAACGCACCTCCTCTTGTTCATGGGTGTCCCCGTCATATTTATAAGTGGGATCCTCGTAAAGAGCATCGTAACTCTTGTCAGATTCTGAGTCAGATCGATCAGAATCGGCTGCATGGCTAGCAGTGAACTTTCCCTTCTCCTTGCTTAATTCCAGCAGAATCTCCTCCAGCTCTGCTTGCTTCTCACTGGCCTTAGCCATCAACTCCTCTCTCCGTTTCAGTACCTTAGGGTCCTCCATTTTTCTTCTCCTGGCATGCTCCAGACCTGGAGTCCGGATAACCAGCGCACTCCCTTTAGTTTTGGCAGGAGTGGAACCGTCCCCTGCCCGTGGAGATGGTGGTGGAGTAGTGTTTCCTCCCGAAGTCATTATGTGGACAAGTACTAGAGACTTGACAAAGAAACAAGGAAAAAAGCTGGTGAACAACAATACTGGGCTAAACAACGAGCCCCACGGTGGGCGCCAAATGTTCGGCAGTAAAAATTACCGCCGGAACTACTGACCACGCCAACCGAAATGCAATCGCCGACCTGCCGAACAAAGACAGAAAGAAAGGCGACGGCCGGAGAGGAGGTCTCTGGCCGGAAAACCCTCCGATGCTTAAGTCAGCAAGTCGCTCAAAGAAGGAAATTTTCAGGGAAGAAGTGAGTAAAGCTTAAGTTGGCAATAGTCAGCTTACCTCTGTGGTTCAGCAGAATGTCCTTTTTATAGTAGATAGAATAATGATTAAAACATACCTGCGACTTGACGTTACGCACACTGCCGTGTCCCTTTTTTCCATCCTTGCTTAAATGCCCCTCTCCTTCATTTAATGCCTCAAACCTCTCATTTAATACACCATGCCTCTCATTTAATGCTTCTGGTGGCTTAACACGGCATTACAACCAGAATTTCAAGATCATACTGTCTTCCTGTCACATTCGCCAACTACTCGTGACGAGATGGACTGATTCAGTTACTCTCTCAGAGATAAATACCCAGTTCAGTCTTAATCATAGTGCATTTATGGTCATGAGACCTCTTTAAAGGTTGTGGGTCCCAGGTTTCAACATTTAATAGCCGCCAATGGATGGGCCGAGCAAACTAGCTATCGAGATCCTCGGCTATAGCCACGTTAGCAACACACTGTTCATTGGTGCTGAGGTTCAGGGTATTCTTTGGGACACTAACCTTAAGACATGTGTTCATGTATAACACTCACGTGGAGCTCTCTTGCCATTAAACAGTTGTTCGGCAGGACGCCACGTGTTATGACGCAACGTGCTCGGTGAACGACTACGTGGCTCAGATGAATATGCTCGGTATTGGGCCACGTGGCGCATTGACTACATTTGTTCGGCACCCGTACATCTAAGTATTATTTGCCCAACAGTTTATATTTTGATTCATTTGTTAATGAGCTAAGCGAGGGATATATTGAATTTGGCCTAGAAGATACAGACTCACAGCAAAAGGTGCTGTTTTCCAGTTCGACTCGTGAGGAAACGCGGCTGCGCTTAACAAAACAAAACAAGTAAAAACACCACAAACTTTTATAAAACCGATCGAGTCTCTACAAAATTAAAATTTTTTCTTTCATTCAATAAATTACAAGATAAAAACTTTATAAATTTTTACAAAATTTTACAAATTTATATAACTCCAAATACTCTAGTACGGTATTTGCTCACCTTTTATCATGTTAAATTTTTTTATTATGTTTATTATTTTTGTACACATTGAGGTCCTTTTTCTTTATAATTGGGTGTGTTTGGAGTTGTATAAAAGTGTAAAAAATAAAATAAAATTGTAAAAATAAATGTCTCATAATTCGTGCAGTGAGTGAAAAATTTAAATTTTACTGTCTCGTAATTCGTGTTTATAGAGACTTGTAGGATTTTATTTTATTTTGTTTAGCTCCAAATGGAGCCAATATCTGAAAGACTTAGGTGATGTTGATATGTAAATAAAATAAATTATAAAATAAAATAAACAAGCTTTCTATTTATTTTTTATATTTGAATGATTTGATTAAACATAATAACATTTTAATTTATGAATTTATAAAAAAATATTGTGTCAAGAAAATTTTTTAGTTATATAATTAATATTATATGTTGTGTTAAGAAAATTTGTTAGTTGTGTAATTATTATGTGAGTTTTGTGTTGACTTTTAGGGCATTGAATTTATTTATTATCATTTTAATAGAATATAATCATTTATGATTTCTTTGTTGATTTATTTTTATGTAAAATATTTTTCCAAAATAACAATTACTCGTATTTTAAAAAATATTTTACGTTCAAACAAACAAGCCTCAGTCCAGAAAAATTCAAATAATGAATCATACCACAATTTCACAATATGAGGTGAAAAAAGCACCCAAGTACATAGAGTGAAGAAATGGAACTTGAAATAGAAAAAAAGGACTATCACAAAACTATTTCAAGGTCCACAGCAACAGTCCTCCCCTAAAAAGAAAGACTGCATCTCATTTAAAGCATACAAATGCTCCACAACAGAAACATTATAACTTCTGAAAATTGTGCAAATTGTGTGAAAGGCCGGGTGAAGGTGCTTTGAAGCCTAAAGCGACAACTACAAATGAGGTATTTATAATTAAAAAAAAAATTATAACTTTCTACATTTTTAGTTGTGGTAAAAATATTATTTAAAATTTATTTTTCTTGTTTTTTAAGATGCAAAATTATTAATTAAATCTTTACATTCAAGTTTATCTAGTACAGGATCTACGATATGAATAAAAAAATAATTGAATTAGTTATTTATCGAATAATACATTGAAATAAAAATAAGAAATAAAAAATATTTTCTTCACAATATTCCCCAAATTAGATTTTCACCAAAGACAGTCACACCAAAATTAATCGTCAAATATCTCTTAAATAGAGTTATAGAAACAAAACTAACAAACAAGTTTTAAAGGAAAAAAAAAAAAGAAAAAAAAAAGAAGGGCTATACCTTTCTCGAGCAAATCTGAGACTTGACTAAACTAATGATTTGTTATCGACGACGAGTCTTCGTTGATTGATAGAAAGTCGTCTGAAGTCTATGTTAAAAAGAAAAAAAAATCAAACTACTACTCTATGTTAAAAAAAAATAAAACAAAAATTAATCTATAAATTTTTTTAAAACATTACCTCAAAAATCCTTTGATTGATGTTGCAATTAAAAACTTTACCAATGTATTTTTTAGGTTCAAAATTTAAACTTTGAGAGAGATTTGAGAGAGAGAGGCTGAGAGGTTGAGAGGGAGCGAGTGTGTATTAAGGTTGGATTTCTACATGTTAGAGATAGTTTTATAAAATTTTTGATTTATAAAACTTGTAATCTTCCTTCCCTATAAGACTTTGATATTCTTTCTTTGAATATATTATTCTTTTATTTATGTAGAGGCTTTTTTTTTTCCTTTTTCTTACGAGCCATTTCCTCATTTAGATTGAGGCATTCCTGTTTTTTTTCTTGTGATTTTCTTCTCATTTATATTGAGACTTCTTGTGATCATTTTTTTTTTTCATTTAGTTTGAAACTCTTTACATTTTTTTCTTGTAAACTTTTTTTTTTTTAAATTCAGATTAGACTTTTATTATACAAAAAAAATGTTAAAAATATATTCAAAATATGTTAAAATTTAACTATAGTATAAAAGATTTTTAAAAATTGGGAGCCCTTAAAATTTGGGGGCTTATGTTAAAATATATTTAAAATATGTTAAATTTAATTATAGTATAAAAGATTTTTAAAATTGGGGGCCCTCAAAATTTAGAGGCCTAAAGCGGTGGTTTTGATTGCTTTATGCTTGAGCCACCCCTGATTGTGTGTGTGTGTGTGTGTATATAAGGCATGAAAATATAACCTAAACTGTCCAAATATATTTACGTATTTTTAAAATTAAAAATTTATAAATGTATTTAAACTGTTAAATTTTAATTCTACAATTCTAATTAAGATATAACGAAACTGACACTATTTTTGATATCAACCTCTCTTCTTCAAAAAGTCTCTATTATATAATGTTTACGGGACCTTTTAATCTTGTTACATGTTGCTTCTCTGTTACACCCATTATTTTCTTTGCATCAACCGTTACCCATTTTTTTGAAATTCAAATCAATCGTAATCGTTGTCATTGGGAGTAGATGGATGCATATAGATGATTTTTCAAGGTCCTTCTGCCTTCGGAGCACATGTCAGGACTGCGTCCGCCACCGTGAGGAAGACCTTGTCTTCTCCCATCAAGTTGGTAAAGTTCGATGCGTGGAGCTTGTCATCACACTTGCCCCGGATTTGCTAGAACAAGCTGCCCAAGAAAAAGTAAGACAATTGTGGCAATTAGTTTGTCTGAACATGTATGTGGTTCGAAAATATAAAAATCTGCCTCGATAAATTCTGCAAATTCAAACATAGGTTCAAAACGTTTAAATTTTAGTAATTTGCCTTTATTTTTTTTTTTTGGTCAAAAGTTAGCTAATTATAATTTTTGATATATTTTGAGAAGTAAGTAGCAATTTTTTAACAATGTTTAACAATTTTTTTGTAACTTTTGGATGTTTGATAAAATTTTTAATAATTTTTACAATTTTAACAATTTTAGTAATTTTTGATAAGTTTTTTAGTTGAACCAAATTATTATAACTGAACAAAAAAAATCACCAAAATTGACATTTTACCAAACACTTGAGGAGCAACTTTTGATAATTTTATGTTTGCTTCAACCACTCCAAATGAGGCCTATAGATGAAAATCAGGATTTTTTTTTGTTCTTTTTCTTTTTTTTTTTGGACTTTTTTTCCTTCTTTTAACGCTTTTTTTTAATCAAAATTTAAAGTTTTTTTGTATTTTTAAAAATAAATTATAAAAAAAAAAGATTCAAAATAAGACAACCAGAACCCAGCACCCCCCGCCCCCCGCCCCGGGGGGGGGGGGGGAAGAGACTGACTTCTCTAGCTGTTTGCCAAACGGGAAGGTGTGAATTTACCTGAACATCTTTCTTTTGGAGACTCCGTGTGTATTCTTCCAAGGCATGGATCCCACTAGTGGTCTATGTCAGTAACAGCTGCAAGGTATGATTGTTTCTCACAAGTTTGGCAAAAACATGTATAGGAAAGTCAGCTAGTTGGCATTGAAAATTATTCTCTTACGTGGACAATTCAACTATCAGATACTGAATTCGCAGGTTGGTTGTCTTCTCTTAGTTGTTCTTCCTCGTCAACTAGCCATCTCAAAATCCTGGCCCAAAAAAAAAAAAAAAAAATGGGTTCTCATTGCTAAAAGCCCCTCACCATCAGCCACGATTGACGGATCCGACCATTGATCTGTGTTAAGTTCCCAATGGCCGCGATACGTCATTGTGATTCTTTAGTATAAATTGACTTGTGAAAAGATAATTTTAATCTTTCAAAGTCAATTTTTGCAGTCAAAGTACAGTTGCAAATCATCAAAACTCCTTTTTAGCCACTATTATTGACATTTTGTAAGATTTGTAATAATTAATTTGTAACTTGTTTTTGTTTTTTGATTCAAGTCTTTAGTTATAAATAATGGCTTGTATTCAGTTTAGGGTGTGACATAGAAACTTTAGAATGAAAAAAAAAAAAAAAAACAAGTGAGCAAACTCTCTCCAAACTTTGTCGCTCGAGTTTTGCATTAAACTTGTTTTGTGGCTTTATTCAATCCTAAACCTATAAATCTGATATTCTTCAAGTGTTTCATAGTACTGAATTTTGATCAATATACCTCTCCTTGACGTAATTGGAGTTTGAAAAGTAGATTGCCGAATCAACTCTCACAATTAGAATCCCAGGAACCTTAATTGCCTCCGGGTATTGCTGAATGTTCCTGTAAACATTAGTCCTCGGGAGCTTCCCCAGTACAGCAGTCCGCCTCGTCACTTGCAGCAGAATCTTAGCAAAAGATATCGTTACCTGTCGTATTAATATTTCATTTAGGGTGATAAAAATTTTAAAAAATAATAAAAAATTATTTATTTTTTATTTTATTATATAAATTATAAATTTACAATTTATCTCACTTTATCTCATTTTATCACTCAAAACGCACCCTAAATATGACTAATAAATAGAACTTAACAATGTGTTTGGATCAGTCTTCATTATCACTAATTCGAATCTCTTTTGACCATTGAAAATTTATTGATTGTTAATTTTAGGACTCAGAATTTAATCCATGCTGGTCTAGAAATCTTTTTCAAAAAAAAAAATTTACATAATAGACTCAATTTTTTTTCTACTTTTTTTTTTGGTAAGTAATTTTTTTTTTTTTCTTAAACTTACTGCAATCAAAAGGCCGATCTCAACCGAAGCCAGAACCACACCGACGAAGGCTCCCATACAAGCAACAAAGTCGAACTTATCGATCCTCCATATGAGTTTTATGGCTTCAATGTCAACTAGTCCTACCACAGCAGATATAATTATGGCGGCGAGAATCGCGTTCGGGGTGTACCTAAACAGCGGCGTGATCACTTCCAGCGTTAAGAGGACGACACACGACATTACGATGTTGGACACGCTCGTGTTGCATCCCGCCATGAAATTCACCGCCGAGCGCGAGAAAGATCCTGCGAGAAAGATCCACCACAACACGTTGTTAGAGAGACTCGAGGGATTTCCACCAATGTTAGGTCCGTAATTTGTAATATGTTGGTTGGATTAAAATTCAACCAAGATACATTGAAATTTTTTTTGATTAAAATAATATAAATACATTTAAATCATTAAATTTTAATTTAATAGTTCTGACATCAATACAAGGGATACGTTAGTCTCCCCCTTTCAGGTTAGAGACAAAACCAGCAATGTTAGATGGGAGAAGCCCAAAATGATTATAGGATTAATATTAATTATAGGTTTATCCAGAAAAAAAACATAACTACAGTTTGGGTGGATCTATTAGGAAGTTTAACTTTTAGTATCTTTTCGCCAAAAGTTGGTAAATGAAATTTTGCGGGTTGGGTAAAATAAATAGTAATTTTTAGTAACATTTAGTATATTTTAGCAACTTCTGCGTGCTTAGTAAAATTGTTGACAACTTTTACTAACTTTTAACAACTTTTTATTTGTTTAGTAAAATTTAAGTTGAGCAAGATTTTGTTGTTGAGTATAAAAATAGCAAAATTTGGTGTTTAGCAAACACCATTTGCTAAAACTTGATTCATTTATGTTGATTTTTGATCTACCAAACGTTACTTGGGACTACTCCCACTGTCCATCCTAGTACTTATATAGTAATGTTTGAACTACTAAAATTTACTACAACCTTTATAAATTTCTATAAAAATCAAATTTTTTACTTGTATCACATATGAGATTACAGTCTTTACAAATTTAAAATTATTTACGCAACGCTAAAAACACCTTGAATATTAAAATATATATATATATATATATAGATTTGTGAGTGTTGGTGGTCATCCCGAACCTGTAGCAACATAGCAAGATGTCAATGAACCAATAACGTTCATTGTTCCTAATGCTACCATCTCTTGGTTTCCGTTCAGCGTAGTCCTTCATGGCTGCAAATGTTCTCCCAATTGCTACGGCTTCCTACAAATCCAAAACATGGGGCATGTCAAACTCTCTATTTATTAATCAGATGACCAAAAAATCGAACGATGAGTAGTGAGTTTTTTGCCTACTGTCAAAGCTATCAATCCTGCCACGGCACCGATCCTAAATCCTTTGAGGAGATACTCGCCGCTGAAAAATATTTCATGCGCAGATGATGGATTCACACCTTTTTGAATGTGGTTTACCTACAAATTCCATGTAGATTATTTGCTCGTCGACGCAATTATCTGGATCATCCAGGACCCGTTTAAGAGACTTGCTTAGTTTGGGATGAAAAAAAAAAGTTTTTTTTTTCTTTTTCTTTTTCTTTTTTTTTTTTTGTAGCAGGCTACTCACTAACTATTAAAAAGTTAATTTTTTTATGTGTTTAAAAAAAAAAATAATTTTTTAATAATTAGTTTTTAAATTTTTTTTTTAATTTGACATTTTTATGTTACATGGGCATCATTTAGTAAATCAATTTTTAGCGAAAATCAATCAATTTTTGCTTTTTGGTTATTTGACAAAATACTAATTTTTACCAATTATTTCCTCAATTATAGTAACTTTCTCAACTCAAAATTACTAAAATTTTTATCAAACATATAGGAGTGTTTGGTTGGCAAAAGTTTAACCAAAAAGTATAGTAAAAGTACAAAATTTTGATATAAAAGTAATATGTGGTAAAATTTGATTGGAAAAAAATATAAAAAGTTGGTAAAAATTATGAGTTTTAGTTGGTTTTGGCCAACCAAATACCCTTATAAAAAGTTGTCAAAATTTGTTAAAAATTTTATCAAATACTTAAAAATTGTTAAAAATTACTAAAAATTATTAAAAGTTATTACTTGTTTTTCCGAATTCACCAAAAATTTTATATAACTATCAACTTTTGATAAAAGAATATCACAAATTAATAAAAATTGGACTTTCAAACAATCCCCGTGATTTGAAAGAAGTTTTAAAAGTGAGTAGCAAGAAGCTTTTCTTTCTGAAAGGAAGCCTTTAGAGGCACAAGTCTGGTACGAAGGCTTACAATTTGAACGCCGTGTTTGTCTGCACGGGTGATGTACACGAAAAAGGTTGATATAACAACCGAAATCAGTGGAGCGATTGCAGGTACCCAGAAGAATTTCCTGTTCTTTTTTCCCTGCTCAAATAGAATGAAGAAATTAAATAGAAGAAAGCTTATCGCGGTAAAATTACTAGGAGAGGTAAATTGATCAAAGGAGGAAGAAATGAGAACTCTTACAATGTGTTTGGCAAACAGAAGAAATGCCAAGAAGGAAACTCCTATGACTATTGTCTGCCAATTCCACTGTAAGACAAAATATATATATATATATATATATAAATTATGTAAAGCAAAATTGCTCAAAATTGACACAATTAGGAAGAAGTAGAGTTCTAGTCTTTTAACCCCATGATGCGCTGAACTCCATACTGACTGCATTACAGAGACGATATCAGCCTTCTTTGTGAATTCTTTTAAACCCAATAATCCTTTAAGCTGTTGAAGAGCAATGGTGATGGCAGCTCCGGCCATAAACCCAACAACAGCAGCGTGCGAGATGAAGTCAATCAAGAAACCTAATCTAAAATTAAAAAATAAAAATACCCAAAAAAAAAAAATTAAAAGAAAGTGAAATGAAACCATATCAAAGAGATTAGTCACATGAAGTAATTCTAGCATACGTAACAAGTGTTGATGTCAAGAAAAATAAAGTATGTCATCCCAAAAGTTAGTTGAGTAAGATTTTCTCTTATACTTATTTACTGACCATTAATACCTTTCACAATCGATGAGGGACATAGACATTCTAACAATTTTTTTCTTCACACATTGAGTCTTGGGTCAGAGGCAGTGACAATCAATTCTTCTTGGTGGGTTGAGATTGATAGTAAACCTGAGTTCTGATAATAGCTGTTGGATAATTTGAGTCTATCTCATCTCCAAAAGGTAACTCCTATCTCATCCCCTAAAATTAACTCGTAAGGTGAGATTTTCCTCACACTTATATACTGACTACACCCCTTTCACAACCAATTTGAAAATACCCAACACGATGATTCGAGAGTTTTACTTTAACAAATAAATATTACAAGGACATACATCTCATTTTACTCACCTTCTCCAGTTCTCACTTCTCCCCTCATCTCTCCGTTTCTATCCACCTGAGCTCCCTGAAACTCAAGCTCCCTCTATATTTGGCCCACCCGGGTGGGTGATTCCGCACCACACAAGGCTCTGTTCTGGAGCTATCATTTTATAGGCAATC